>PVIW01003921.1:0-58130 GCA_004026585.1 Noctilio leporinus
GGGGAGGGGGACAGAGGGGAGCAAAAAGGGGATGGATGTACTACAACAACAATAAAATTTTTAAAAATCTTTTATTACTTTAAAAAATAAAAAAATAAAAAATAAATGGCCCATGGACATGGACAACAGGGTGGGGACTAACTGTGGGGAAGGGGGTAAGGCAGGGGAAAGTAAGCAGGGTGCAGAACTGGGACAACTGTAGTAGAACAATTTCAAGAAATTAAAAAATGAGTATAAAATGGTCTGCTTTTCCCACTAAATTCTGTTATGAAAATTGAATTACATTGGTCAAAGAGAGCTCAAATGGATGGAATGGAAGTGAAATCTACTGACTGTGAAGGAGTCAAATTGCTGGGGTGGTACATGGCACACAGAGGTTCGCGACAGAAGAAACACTTCATTATTTCTCTTAAAACTTCATAGCAGCCCCAACTCCAGAATTTTTCCTTTGGTACGGGCCATTTTCCCCAAATCTTAAGAGTTTCCTTATTTCTGGGCATCTTCTGATTCTATAGTTACTCTTCTTTAAACTTATTCCTTTTCCTATATTGTTGATAGGAGCTTAGTCCCTAGTATGAAACTTCCTTAAAGCTTCAGATGCTCTGATACCAATTACTGTCTAGTTTTATCAACTCCAATTCAAAATTTTGAATTCACTTAAAACAAAAAGTAACTTTCAAATATTCAATAAATACAGAAAGCAAGTTATAGGGTAGACTCAGGATTGACAGTCACAGCACTATGGATTGTAAAAACAACTCCCTGGGACTTTAGTCATCTTAACCTCACTGTGCCTCAATTTCCTAATCTGTAAAATGGGGATGACACTACTAGTAATAACTATTTCATAGAACTGTTATGCAAATTAAATAAGAATGCCTTTGAAGTGCTTAGCAAGAAGAGGGACATACAATAAATACCTTTAAAGTGCTATTATTATTATTATGTAAGATGTATCCTAAAGTCCTTGTGTACCTGTTATCTGTTACTTTAATAATTAAGCCATTTCCTACTTATGGAAGATGGAACAAAAAATAAAGAAGTTCTGGTCTCGTTGTCTTAAATTATTACTTGAAAAAAAAAAAAATCTTACTTGTAGCTTATGCGGTCTCTAGGTCACTTCTGGAGCATAATCCACAGTATAGTAGTCAAGAGGTCAGGTTCTGGAGACCAGGAGTCTGGGATCAAATCCCCTTACCCTATTACTTGCTAGCTTTGTGAACTTGGGCAAGTTACTTGATCTCCATAAGGCTTAGTCATCAAAACTGCAAAATCAGGACAATAACAGAATCCACTTTGTAGAGTGGTACTGAGGATCACATGCAAACTGCCTTTTGATCCAGCAATTCCACTATTTGGACTATACCCAAAGAATCCTGAAACACCAATTCATAAGAACCTATGCACACCTATGTTCATAGCGGCACTATTTACAATAGCCAAGTGCTGGAAACAGCCTAAGTGCCCATCAGTGGATGATTGGATCAAAAAACTTTGGTACATTTACACAATGGAATTCTATATAGCAGAAGAAAGAAGGAACTTGTACCCTTTGCAACAACATGGATGGAACTGGAGAGTATTATGCTTAGTGAAATAAGCCAGTCAGTGAAGGACAAATATCATATGATCTCACCTATTATGGGACAATAATGAGCAAAACTAACAACAAGCAAAACAGAACCAAGTATATGAATGCAAGGAACAGGCCTTCAGTGGTCAGGGGGAATGGGGTTTTGGGGAGGGGGGAGGCAGAGGCAAAGAAGGGGAACAGCTTAGACAAGAACCTAGTATAAAGGAACCATGGACATGGACAACAGATGGGATTGACTCTGGGGGGAATGGGTGGGTGGGGAGGGGGAGCAAAATGGGGATGGATGTAATACAGCAACAATAAAATTAAAAAAAAAAAATACCACATGCAGAGAGCTGAGCACAGTGCCTGGTCTTAGCAAAGCTGCAGGTAATACCAGCTACAATTTCATTTCACTCTAAAGAACTGAATTAAAATTTAGACCCACAAGTCAAGATTTTTACCATTTTTTAGAAATGCAGTACATATACCCCATTACTGCGTGTGTACCTGGCATGATTCTTGGCAGTTTCTCAACCTTAGCACCTATTGACAACTGTGCTGGATATTTCTTTGTTGTAAGGAACAGTCTTGTGCGCTGTAGGATGTTCAGCAGCATCCCTGGTCTGTAACACTAGATGACAGTGGTGTTCCCCCTCCCCCAACATGACAACCAAAAATGCCTCCAGACATTGCCAAATGCACCCTAGGGGGCAAAATCATCCCCAGTTGAGAGCCACCGGGTTAAAATCAGAGAGGATAGGTCCTGCCAATGCGAGGTGCTGCTCTTGCTCTGTTCTCCAGAGCAAAAGGGATCTGAAAAGGAAGAAAAGCTCTGCAGACAACTAATGTGGTAGCAGATGATAAGAGCCAACCACAGGGTTCCTGAGAAGATGCCACCTCTAACCACAGCATGGAAAACTCCAGGGGGAAGGGAGCATTTTAGCCAGGTCCTATTATAATTATTGCTACTAATAACGGCTAATTCCCTCTTGTGACACACGTTATCTCATTTATCATACCCTGATAAGGATGCTTTAAGTAATCACCCTGAGGGCCACAGCTAATAAGCATAAAGCTGAAATCAGATCTCAACTTTGTCTCCACGCCAGGGATGCCACCCATACTCACTCCTCCCCAATGAGAAGTTTACTGAGCACCTTACCATACATAGTAGAAGCTGCCCTGTCCTAGACCCTGGGTAGCGAAAACTAAACACAACTCTGTCCCTGCTCCCAGGGTCCCCAGAGCAGCAGAAGAGACCTGCATGTACAGGAAATCTTCTGACATTGTGGCAAGGCCTCAACATCACAGTCTCCTACACAGGAAGAAAATTCAATAGTTGCAGACAGAGACACAACAAGAGGCCTAAAAGGGTAATGTCAGATATTTTGAGAAAGTAGTCTAGTGTGATGGGAAGGCAGGGAAGGAACGGAAGATGAAACAGCAGGGAAGAGCACGCAGAGAGGGCTTTGAACATAGTGCTTGCAGGGTCTGTGGTATGTCTTGTGGGTGATGGGAACCACAGATAGTTTTAAGCAGAAAAGTGACAGCTTCAAGCCGGAGGGAAATTGTCAAACAATTAACATGCACACAGGATAAACTGGAGATGAGAATTCTAGAGCCAAGTGAAAGTGTCTAAGGAAAGAGCAGGTAAGTACTAGCATTCCCTTCCTCCCAGGCCAGAGGGCATATGTGTCTGTGGGTCTCTGTGCAAAGCGCAGCCAACACATCTTCCTATCAAGGCCATCAATTTGTCTAACCTGTCACTAAAACTTCAAAGCAGGAGGTAAAAACGATGATTGGTCTAGCATTTTATAATGTAAAACATAAACTGCATTTAAACTTCAAAGTCCTTAGGATACAATGACTCCATCCTCAAAATTCTGTAATAGTTAAAAGTTAAAGAACGATTTTATGTTGAGGGAAGAACTCTACACATTAAACGTCCCTTCCACTTTCAAAGAAAGGTTAGATGATTAGGCTTCATTTCAGATTTTGTGCAACATCAAAACAGGAAGAATTAGAAAATATATAGGTAAAGTGGTTGATGACTTACATACAATACGTCACTCACAAGGAATCAACTGTGAGATCAGAAATATAGAACAGATATGAACAGCTGCCTAACATGGTTGTAATAAGCACCACCTACCTATGTATGTTTAACCTTTGCCTCTTCTTGTATAGCTCAGTTCTAACCAGTTGTCAAAGGATCCCATGCTGCCTTCTCAAATTTCCCTAGTTGCTTATATAGGTTATTTCCTGTCTACCATCACATACCTTTGCACTTGTAGACCTTGTATTTTTGTTCTATAAATGAAAAGAGGTTCTGCAATAAGTCTGACAAGTCCATTGACCTCACAGGGTGATCTGATCATAAATTCCTAACAGATAGGTCATAATTGGCAGACATTCCCCAGGCATGTAACATTTTTAGAAAAAGACTTATCTTTGCCACCCTGACTGGTGAAGTTTAGTAGGTTTGGGCGTTGTCCCACGGGCCAAAAGGTTGCCATTTTGATACCTCATCAGGGCACCTGCCTGGATTGCCAGCCAGGTCCCCAGCTGGGGGCATTAGAGAGGCAACACATCAATGTTCCTCTCCCTTTCTCCATATTTTCTCCTCTCTCTCTAAAAAGAAAATAAATAGGCCCTGGCTAGTGGCACAATGGATAAGGCACCAGCCTGTGAACCCAAAGGTCACTGGTTCGATTCCCAGCCAGGGCACATAACCAGGTTGCAAGCCAGGTCTCCAGCCAGGTCCGCAGTTGGAGGCAAACCTACATTAACGTCTCTCTCCTTACCCATCTCTCTAAAAGTAATAAACAAATTTTTTTTAAATAAAAAGTTAAAACTTTAAAAATAAAAACAATAATATATAAAATCTCTTTAAAAGGTTTATGTTTGCTTTAAGCAAGCCCTACCCATCCTTCTTATGTATCCAGGTTAATACACCTTTGAATGCCACAGTAATCCTCATCCTCAAGGAAGCACAAAATTTGTTAACTACTCTGTAATCCAATCCCCACCTTGCTTTCTCCCACTTTCATTTAATCTTCCTTAGGTCCTCACCGCAATTTCTTTTTCTTTTTTAATTAAAAAAATATTTTATTATTTTTAGAGAGAGGGGAAGGGACAGAGGCAGAGAGGGAGAGAAACATCAATGTACGGTTGCCTTTCACCTGCCTCCAGCTACAGACCTGGCTTGCAACCTGGTTAGGTGCCCTGGCTGGGGAATCAAACCAGTGACCTTTGGGTTCATAGGCTGACACTTTATCCTTTGAGCCACCAGCCAGGGCAACCCACCTCAATTTCAAATGCATTTTTTTAAAAAACCTGCAAACGGTCATTCTGGGGGCATTTTTTTTAGTTTGTTGAGATCTTGTTCCCAGGACAATCTTCTGTTTGACTCAAAAAAATAAATAAATAAAACTCAAACTCTTTTTTAAATTCTCCATAGGCTTGGACCTATAGAGACTTGTTTCTAAACAAGTCAACTGCTCTCAACTAGATTTGGAACTCCTCAGATAAAGGATTTTTGTCAACAAATTCTTTGAGATCGTGGTGTGATGTATTTGCCAATAAAGCTAATGTAATCTGAGGCTTCATGAAAGAAATAGTCTAGAATGAAGGACATGCTAGTGCCAACCCTGCTGTGCTCACATTCTGGTCCCAGACTTGGAGAAAGACTTCTTAAAAATTAGGGTACAGGACTTTAAAATGAATGAATCAGAGAACTGAAGATGTTAAGAGTGATACAGAGATGTGTTAAAAGAAATCAAAAGATGGTCTTCAAACATATAAAAAGCTTTCAGGAGACTAGCATTACCCTGTCTTTTGTAAGCAAAGGACAGAAGCAGGGCCCGTATCCAGCTGAAGTTTCTAATGAAAGTGTTCTTATGGCATAAAAGGGTCATCAGCGGAAATGTCCCAGAAGTACCACCAACCTGGCAGGATGTGGTTAGGGCAGTAAAAATCTCACCAATAGGGATCTGCAAGTAACTCCCAGACCACCATGCGTCCTTTGTCTTTCCCACAGGCACCCCTGCCATCAGTTCTTACTAAGCACTCAGTACTTATTTTGTTGAACAAATCAAATCATTAAGTAGATCAGACCAGACACATGGTAGAGAACCTTGCTTCATCTTGCTCTCCCCTACATTCCACCAGCAAGTCTGGTCATTTCTGCTTTCAAACTCTCGACCCACGTCACTGCTTACCACCGCCACTGCTAACACTCCGGTCCAAACCATCATCATCTCCAGCCCTTTTTCTGCTGATCTCCCTGCTTCACTCTTGCCCACCCCCAACCCGACGCTTATTCTCAAAATCTATAGAATAATCTTTAAAGCATACAGATCTCACTTCTGTAAACTGCCCAATGACTCTCCTATTTCCTATACAAACCCAAACTCTCAGCTCTGCCGACACCAATCCTGCGTGTCCCGCAATTGTCAAACTGGCTCCGACTTCAGAGCCTTCGCACTTGGTGTTCTCTCAGCCTAAAATACTCTTCTCTCCAGTTCTCCGGACGGTTGGGTTCGCTCCTCTGTTTCAAGTCTGAGATCAAACGTGCCTTCCTAGTGAAAACAATGTCTGACCACCCCCAGACAACGCTCTCCCACGAGCTCGTTTCGTCATTTTCCTATTTCCCATCCCCCTGAGCCTCTCATTCAGCCCCTCAGAACGTGAGCACCCCCAAAGCTCGGCGCATGCCTTTCTCATCCCTGTTCCCAGCGCCTGGAGTGAGGAGTCTTGGACCCGGGGCCAGCCAAGGCCCGGCACAGGGTTACACGTTTCGCCCCAAATCCCAGGCCCCCGGCCTGTTTCCCAAAGGCCCACACCTTCTTCCAGGGGTTCCAAGCCAGTCCCATAGCTGACCAAGTCCTCTTCGCTGTCACTATCCAGCGCCGCCATCCTGGGGCCTTCCGGTCTCCGCCCCTTCACTACGGCGGCCTCGGCAGACCAAAAGTCTTCCGCTCTTTTTTCTCCCCAAACGTAACGTAAGCCTGATGTTTGGGATCTGCGCCTGTTCTCAAACTGGTCTGCAAGAGGCAGACAGCGCAGCAGGCACCAACAGCCCATCCTCACACACACGCACACGCACGCACACACCCTTAGGTTTGCTTAAGTAGCGTCCACTTACACGCACACACACACACACAAACCCTTAGGTTTGCTGTAGCGTCCATTTCCAGACACACACACACGCACACACCCTTAGGTTTGCTTAAGTAGCGTCCACTTCCAGGCACACACACACACCCACAGACGCGGAATCCCACAGACATGGTGAAAACAGCTCCGGACAACGTTTGATCAAAGAGAAAAATTAACAAGAGAATAAAAGAATAGAAGAAGCCCTGGCTGGTAGCACAGTGGATAAGGCGCCAGCCTGCGAACCCAAAGGTCGCAGGTTCGATTCCCCAGCCAGGGCACATAACCAGGTTGCAAACCAGGTCTCCAGCCAGGTCCGTAGCTGGAGGCAGGTGAAACGCAACCACACATTGATGTCTCTCTCCCTCTGCCTCTCTCCCTTCCCCTCTTTCTAAAGATAATGAAATAAAATCTTAAAAGAAATTACTTAAAAAAAAAAAGAATAGGAGAAAAAGGAAACGGTAAGGAGGCGGGTGGGGGAGGAGGAATAGAGCGAAAAGAGAACACCTGAAAAGAGAAAGAAAAACGAGAAAGAGGGAAGAAAAAGCAAGCAGACACTCAAAAGGTTGTGAGGTAGGTGGGGAAATGCCGAGTTCTCCCGTACTGAGCCTAAGGAACCAAACGTCAGTCAAATGGGGTGCTGTTATCCCACCCCAAAACTTTTTTTTAATTTAATTTTATTGTTATATGACATCCATTCCCTTTTTTTTGCTCCCCTCTGTCCTCTTCCCCACCCACCCACTCTCCCCACCTACCCAACCAAAACTCTTTTAAGGGAGAGAAAAATGAACCTCTGCTTGTAAAGAGTGAGGCTGAGTTGAAAACCAGGTCTGGAAGCCCAAGTTTTCAGAACGCGCGTCAGAAGCCTGTGTGAGTCCATCGCTAGGATGTTGTTAAAATGTCCAGCCCACCACTCCTGGTCCGCCCACCGGAATCGGCATCGCTGGAAGTGGGGCTTTTCCTTGAACACTCCAGGCACGTCTGACCTCAAGGCCTTTGTCGTCATTGTCCCCTCTGCTGTTCAGTCTTCTCCCAGATACTACGTGACTCATTGCCTCACCTTGTTCAGGTCTCTGTTCAAAGGTTACTTTCTCTGACCCTATTTTTTAAATAATCTTCTGGTACACTTCCCATCCGTCCTGTTACCCTACTTTATATTTTTCCACAACACTTAATTCTCTTTAACACACTATACAGTTTACTTTACTATACCTATTGTCTTTCTCCATTGGAATGTGAGCTCCACAAGAACATAGATTTGGATCAGTATTTTTTCTCCTTTCTTTTGCTGTATCCTCGGAGCTTAAAATCATGATTATCTGGTAGGAAGTACTCAAACAACTTTGAAAACAAGAATGAATAACTAAGGGGAAGTGGGATGAATGTAATATAACAACAATATAATTTAATTTAAAAAAAAAAAAGAATGAATAGTTAAATAAACCATGGTTACATAACTTTAAAAAATAAAAGTATAAGCTCTGGCTGGTGGCACAGTGGATAAGGCACCAGCCTGTGAACCCAAACGTTGTTGGTTGGATTCCCCAGCTAGGGCACATAACCAGGTTGCAAGCCAGGTCTGTAGCTGGAGGCAGGTGAAGGGCAACCGTACATTGGTGTTTCTCTCCCTCTCTGCCTCTCTCCCTTCCTCTCTCTCTGAAAATAATGGATAAAATCTCTCCTTTTTTTTTTTTTATCTTGATTTTTGTTCATCTATCTCAATAAAAGCCCACTGGAACTCCAAAAAAAAAAAAAAAGTGGCATTTCCTCTTGAATCTCCCCTCCATGATGGTTTGACCAAAAGAATATAGTGAAAGCACAGGGGGTGAAGGGGAGTAGAAGAGGCTGAAGGGGGGATAAATGGTGACGGACAGAGATGTGACTTGGGATGATGAACACACAGAACAATATATAGATGATATAGAATTCTACCTGAAACCTATATAATTTTTTGAAACCTACATCATTTTATAAACCCGTGTCACCCCCAATAAAATGTCATAAAAATTTTTTTAATAATATAGTGAAATGACAATAAAACAATTCTCTTTTAAGAGATTGGCAGGTTCCATTTTCTGTTTCTTGGAACCCAACCTCGTTAGTTCCAAAAAGATAAACAGAACTGCAAAAGTCATTCTCTGGAGCATTTGAGATCTTGCTTCCCAACAAGTTGTCATCAGATTGGCTCAAAAGGAATCTTACAAAAATTATTTACAGGTATAGACTTTCTGACATTTGCACAACTTGAACACCAAGTACCCTTCCTTTCTTATTCAGACATGCAAGAAGGCACAAATCGAAGAATCTTATCAGGAAACTGCAGATAAGGACACGTATTTCTTCCTCATGGTCCACACATCAGTGCTGGCTGTGCCATGATTACTCATGACATAGTAAAAACCTCTTCTACCTCTGGCTAGTGTGACTCAGTGGCTTGAGTGCTGACCTGGGAACCAAAAGGCTGCACATTCAATTCCCTGTCAGGGTACATGCCGGGTTGTAGGTGTGAGATATTTATGTTTCTCTCTCTTTCTCCCTTCCTTCCTCTCTCTCTAAAAATAAACAAATAAATACATGTTTAAAAAAGAAAACTTCTATGTGCTTAGAAAGCAACTTTGCTCCTTTTTATTGTACCTTCTTATTGAAATATAAAATGTACAAAAAAGTGAACAAATCATAAGCACACCATTATTTGCGTTTTCACAAAGTAAATACACCCATGTGACAACAAGCAAATCACAAAATATATCATTTCCAGAACCCAGAAGCAATAATACCAGAATAGACTCATTTTGTCTGTTTTGCACTTTATATAAAATGGAATCATACAGTATTTTATCTTCTTTTGCTCAATAATATTTTCGTGTAAAATGCTTTGCTCACAAAATAGTAATGTATTCGTTTTCATTTTGTAAACTTTTTTATTATTGTCAATATGCCACAGTTTATTTATCTATTCTACAATCAAAGAAGTCAGGAAGGAAAATTTTTCCTCCACCCTTCAAAGTTCTTCTGGCTGATCTAATTGAATGAACATGAGACAGATTAGCAGGAGAAAAACAAATTAAGGGTTAATAAAAACTTTATCTCCTGGATACAAGGGAGAGACCCAGGAAAACTGAGTCACTCACCAAAGTGGCAGAAGTCATCAAAAGGTAGTATGGGGTGGAGTTGTTATGCGAGGTTGCCAGAAAAAGCACAGGAAGCAAGGGTAAGACTGTTAGCAAAAGAGTAGTGGTACACTGAGGGAAACCCCTGCAAATAGAGTTTTCCCTTATAAACGAAAATGTCTTTTTACAAAGGGTAATGCCTCTTTGTATTTCTGAGCTTCTCCCATGACTGCTGTTTCTTAAAATTAACTAGACTAATATAATCAATATCCCAAAGAGGCATATTTTGGGGTAGCAAACTCTGCTCCCCCAATCCCACCTTCAAACTTCAAATAAAAATTTTCACATTTCAGAGACCAGGTTAATACATAGAGCTACATCTCATTAAACCAGTTTCAGTTTTTCTGTTTTTGTTTTTATTATTCAGAACAGCTTAGTTTTTAAATTTAGCTTTCCGACTCTGTATTTGTGCCTTCAACACTTTCACAATGATTTTCTGCTCCTCAATAAAGGAAGTATGTTAGATTCTACCATAAAAACATTTAGCACACAAATGGATCCATCATAGGACCTGCTGTCATGTACTTTTTGTTTTGTTTATTTGTATTCACTGATTTTAGAAAGAGAGGGAGAAGAGAGAAACATCAATTGTTATTCCACCTATTAATACATTCTCTGGCTGCTCCTTGTTTGTGCCCTGACCAGGGATTGAACCCACAACCTTGGCGTATCAGGAGGATGCTCTAACCAACTGAACTATGGAGCCAGGATATTTTTTTTCATTTTAGACAACCTCAGTTGAACTTTAGGTCTCAAGGTAAGAACTCCTCAGAGTCGGGTTAGCCATACATCACATGCAGATTTCGGTGCTTTTCCCAACCTTCTTGGTATAAAGGGAAACAATTCTATCACCAGAGGTTTACAAGTTTCCTTTCGTTAGAGGCTGTATTGTAGGACTGCCTCCATCCGTATGTCAGTCAAACACTAGACCATTCTCAGTGTCAAATAGACACCTTCCCTGGAGGAGAAAAAGAAAGAAAATAAATAATCCCAGTCTTAAGAACAGGTCAGGTAGGGCTTCTTGGAGCATGCTCTAGGCTACATTTTTTTTTTTTTTTTCCCAATATGGGGTCCCCCAGGGGACTTGCAACCAAGGTAACCACATGCAGCAAAACCCCTGAACCTATCCCCAAGACACTTTCCCTGCCTTTGCAGTGAGCCAACAGCAGCTCCACCACAGTTCTCTTCTCTTGCTTCTTCTACCCTAAGCCCTTGTTTCACTGTCCCCAGATTTAATAAATGCACTCTGAAAGAAAAAAAGGGTTTAAACAGCTGTGTCTCATTTCAGGAGGCAGTGATGCAGATTGGGCTCCCAAAGGTAGGCCTATATTGTGTAAGCAAGCAATCAGGTATTTAATAAGAGTTATTTGTCTGGCAACAAAGGAAAACAAAGGTTAATGATTGAAGCGGACTATAATGCCACCTTCTGAGTTCTGATGGCAAATAGTCTAGAGATTTCTAGATCAGGGTGGTAGCATCTTTTGCAGTTTGTCTTAAATTTGACTGTCATTGGGTATTCAGATAAACTCTGTAAGCTACTTACACAGCGACAGGCATTATATGAGTGCTTATAATTATTTCTTTGAAGTTTATATGGAATCGCCTAGATGCAGTTTGCAGAGCTTCAGGGAAAAGGACAGTTTTTGTTTTCAATGATTCCAGGTCAAAGGATGGGAGAAATTTGGAAATACTAATTTAGAGAATTACAGCCAAATAGTTGAGGAAACTAGAAGTACTCAGGATCCAATCTATTTGAAAGCTAAATAACAAAAACCTTAAAGAAGTAAATAGGACTAGGATTTAATATCTATAAATATGTACTATAACTTCTATTGAATCATACTTTTCTTTTTAGAAGTTATCCTCATTTTTACTAAAGATAGCCAAATTAAGACTAACTTATTGCCCCGACCAGTCCGGCTCAATTGGCTGAGCATGGTCCCACAAAGCGAAAACTTACCAGTTTGATTCCTGGATGGGGCACATGCCCAGGTTGTGAGTTTGGTCCCCAACTGGGGCATGTATGACAGGCAACCAATTGATGTTTCTCCCTCACATCAATATTTCTCTCCTCTTTCTTAAAAAAAGACTCCTAGGAACTAACTTTAAAAGGTACGAGCCCCACCCCTGTCTAGTGTGGCTCAGTGGATTGAGCACCAGCCTGTGAACCAAAGAGTTGCTGGTTTGATTCCCAGTCAGGGCACGTGCCTGGGTTTCAGGCCAGGTCCCAGGATCGGGGCATGTGAGAGGCAAACGCACGTTGATTTTTCTCTTCCTCTTTTTCTCCCTCTCTTCCTCTCTCTAAAAATAAATAAATAAAATCTTAAAAAAAAAACACACACACACTTTAGCCTCCAGACACTCCAGCTCCGGGAGATTTGTTGACCTTCAACTATGGAGCCAGGATGACATGAAGTCAGGATGACGTACACTAGACTATCCCTCGCCTTATTGGAATGAACTGTGCTTGTCTGCACGTACAGAACTTGATTTCTTTGTTCTGCTTCCTCTCTCCCTCCTTACGAAATAGCCCCACCTGCACTGAGATGTTAAGATGGGCATTGAGACATAGGTCCCCCATCTTCCAGATGGCTGGTATCTGAATAAACAATCATCAGCACCTGTATCTCAAATATTGGCTTTTGAAGCGTCAGGCAGCCAGACCTTCATTAGGTTGCAATAAGATGGTCTGAAATTAAAACATTTTAAGTAAAATGGTGGGTAGTCATGTCCTAGGCTAGAATTTTCCCTGACAAAATTCTATCTATAACTTAATTAAGCCTCTCTATTGTCTTTTTGCATCTATGATAACATACCTTTGGAATGTCAAAGTGACATTCCTTCTTCCAAACCACTCAGGAACAACCACCATTATTATTTTTTCCTGTTAATTGTTACCTAACTATCTTGTACCCACCTATGTTAAAGAAGCATGTGTCTATCATTTCACTGTCTTGTTTTTTTTTCCTAAAGATTTTATTTATTATTTTCAGAGAGAGGGGAAGGGAGAGAGGCAGAGAGGGAGAAAGACATCGATGTATGGTTGCCTTTCACCTGCCTCCAACCACAGACCTGGCTGAAGACATGGCTTGCAACCTGATTATGTGCCCTGTCTGGGGAATCGAACCAGGGACCTTTGGGTCCACAGGCCGGTGCCTTATCCACTATGTTACCAGCCAGGGAGAATCTTTTCACTCTTTTATCCAACCCCAGAAATTTCCCTGCTTTGCTTTTGCCCACCTCCCTAATTTGTCACCAATGGATTTCATGTAACCCCCTTATGATAGGTGTCTCAAATATTGGAAAATTTTAGTTCCAGGTTACAGCTAATAAGCTTTGTCCCCAATGTAAGTGAAAAGCTCTTGTTTCAGGAACTGGGAGGGATGACCCACCTTGACTCTTAAGCAACCATAGCAGTTCCACCTTTGTGCCTCTGGAGGTCTGCAAGCAATCAAGATGGTATCTGAGCCATTAACACTCCAGGGTGAGAGGACCTCCGCCCAGGTCACAGGTAGAAGAATACAGCAGCTTTTATCTCATTAACTTTTTCCCCAAATTCCAACCCCCTACACCCTTTTTCTCCGTATAAAAAAGGCCCACTTAGCCTAAGAACAAAAGGTTGCTGGTTAGATTCCCAGCCAGGGCACGTAACTAGGTTGCAAGCCAGGTTTCCAGCCAGGTCCTTTGCTGGAGGCAGGTGAAAGACAACCATGCATTGATGTCTCTCTCCCTCTCTGCCTCTCTCTCTTCTCTCTCTAAAAATAATAAATACAATCTTAAAAAGAAAAAATAAGGTCCATGTATAATGGAATATAAGACAGTCTGTTACGGTGCAAACCCACTCTCTTCTCAGATCGCCAACCACCTGAATAAAGCACCCATAAAAATTCACTCCCTGTCTCTGCTTATTGGGTCTGGTAGATAACAGATAACACCAACACAAGCTTTTCTGGTTTCACTTACACCTCCTCTTTTGATTGTAATGTATAAAATAAGGTGCAACACTGCCATTTTCTGGAGCGTTTTCTCAATCCTTTGAGGTTTTCCTTCTCTGCAATTATGATCAGTTTGGCTCAAAAGAAAGAAAGAGAAAAAGAAAAGAGAAAACCTCATAACTGATGTGACTCAGTAGTTTGCGTGCTGGCCTGTAAACCAAAGGATTGCTGGTTCAATTCCCAGACAGGGCACATGTCTGGGTTGCAGTCCAGGTCCCCAGTTGGGATCACATGAGAGTCAACCATACACTGATGTTTCTCTTCCTCACTCTCTCCCTCCCTTCCCCTCTTTCTAAAAATAAATAAATATTATTTAAAAAATAAAATAAATTTTAAAATTCCTACAGGTTTGAATGTTTCTTACATCGACAGATTATTCATGAAAACTTTATGGGATATTAGGATAAGTCAACCATCATTTTAAATTATTTTTGCTGACAAATTAATAAGCTTAGGTAGAATTAAAGTACTTTTGAAATTTATTGATTTGAGAGAGAAACATCAATTTGTTTTTTCACTTGTTTATACATTCATTGGTTGATTTTTTAAAAAGAGTTTATTTATTATTTTTGGAGAGAGGGGAAGGGTTACAGGCAGAGAGAAGGAGACAGACATCAATGTATGGTTGCCTTTCACCTGCCTCCAGCTATAGATCTGGCTGGAGACCTGGCTTGCAACCTGATTATGTTGCCCTAGCTGGGAATCAAACCAGCGACCTTTGGGTTCACAGGCCAGCTCTTTTTCTTTTTTTAAATGCATTATATCTGCTTGCAATGACTTTATATATTTTTTATTAGTTTTATTGTTGCATATCCCCTTTTTACTCCCCTCTGTCCCCTTCCCCACCCACCCACTCCCTGCCCCCACCCCAACAAAGTCAATCCCATTTGTTGTCTATGTCCATGGTTCTTCCATGCTAGTTCTTGACTAAACTGCTCCCTTTCTTTTTTTAATTGTATTGTTGTTGTATTACATCCATCCCCTTTTTGCTCCCCTCTGTCCCCCTACCCCCTAAACTGCTCCCTTTCTTTGCCTCCTCCTCCCCACTCCCCTCTCCCTTCTGCCCACTGAAGGTGTATTCATTGTATTCATGTATCTGGTTTTGCTTATTTGTTTTGTTCATTATTGTCCTGTAATAGGTGAGATCATATGGTATTTGTCTTTCACTGACTGGCTTATTTCACTAAGCATAATACTTTCCAGTTCCATCCATGTTGTTGCAAAGAGTAGGAGTTCCTTCTTTCTTTCTGCTGTATAGTATCCATTGTGTAAATTTCATTGTGTACCAAAGTTTTTTGATCCAATCATTCACTGATGGGCACTTAGGCTGTTTTCCAGCACGTGGCTATTGTAGACAGTGCTGCTATGAACATAGGAGTACCAAGGTTCTTCTGAATTGGTGTTTCAGGATTCTTCAGGTATAGTCCTAGTAGTGGAATTGCTGGATCAAAAGGCAGTCCCTAGCCCTGGCTGGTAGCACAGTGGATAGGCGCCGGCCTGTGAACCCAAAGGTTGCTGGTTCGATTCCCCAGCCAAGGCACATAACCAGGTTGCAAGCCAGGTCTGTGGCTGGAGGCAGGTGAAAGGCAACCATACATTGATGTTTCTTTCCCTCTCTGCCTGTCTCCCTTCCTCTCTCTCTGGAAATAAATAAAATCTTTAAAAAACAAACAGCTCTGGCTGGTAGCACAGTGGGTAAGGCGCCAGCCTGCAAACCCAAAGGTCGCAGGTCTGATTCCCCAGCCAGGGCACATAATCAGGTTGCAAGCCACGTCTTCAGCCAGGTCTGTGGCTGGAGGCAGGGGAAATGCAACCGTACATTGATGTCTCTCTCCCTCTCTGCCTCTCTCCCTTCTCCTCTCTCTAAAATAATGAAATAAAATCTTTTAAGAATATATAAATAAATAAAAATAAAAAATAAAAACAGGCAAATAAAAAGGCAGTTCCATTTTTAGTTTTTTAAAGAAAAAATAAAAAAACAAACAAACAAATAAAAAGGCAGTTCCATTTTTAGTTTTTTAAAGAAACTTCATACTTTTTTCCTTAGTGTCTATATTGGCCTGCATTCCCACCAATGGTGCACCAGGGTTCCCTTTGCCCCACATCCTTGTCAACACTTGTTGTTTGTTGATTTGTTAATGATTGCCATACTGACAGGTGTGAAGTTGTATCTTATTGTGGTTTTAATTTGCATCTCTCTGATGGCTAGTGATGTTGAGCATTCTTTCATATGCCTCTGGGCCCTTTGCATGTCTTCCTCAGAGAGTTGTCTGTTCAGGTTCTTTGCCCTTTATTTATTTATTTATTTATTTATTTATTTTTTCTTTGCCCATTTTTTAATTGGGCTGCCTGTCTCCCTGGTGTTGAGTCACATGAGTTCTTTATATATTTTGGAGATCAAACCCTTGTCTGAGGTATCATTGGCAATTATGTTTTCCTATACAGTGGTTCCCTTTTAATTTTGCTGGTGTTTTCTTTTTCTTTCTTTTTAAGATTTTATTATTTTTCAGAGAGAGGGCCTTTATGGTGGCACTGTTTATGTTTAAGTCCTTTATCTATCTTGAATTTATTCTGGTATATGGTGTAAGTTGGTGGTCTAGTTTTATTTTTTTGCATGTCACTGTCCAGTTCTCCCAACACCACTTGTTAAAGAGACTGTTTTTACTCCATTTTATGTCCCTTCCCCCTTTGTCAAATATTAATTGACCATAGTGTTCTGGGTTTATTTCTGGGCTCTCTATTCTGTTCCATTGATCTATATGTTTATTCTTATGTCAGTACCAGACTGCTTTGATGACAGTAGCCTTGTAGTATAGTTTGATGTCCAGAATTGTGATTCCTCCTACCTTGTTCTTCTTTCTCAAGATTGCTGTGGCTATTCATGGACATTTTTGTCTCCATATAAATTTTTGAAGTATTTTTTCTCTTTCTGTGAAGTATGTCATTGGTATTTTAATTGGGATTGCATTGAATCTATATAGATTGCTTTGAGTAGTATGGACATTTTAATGATGTTAATTCTTCTCATCCACAAACATGGTACATGCTTCCATTTATTTGTATCTTCCTTAATTTCTTTCTTCAGTGTTCTATAGTTTTCTGAGTACAGGTCTTTTACCTCCTTGAGTAAGTTTATTCCTAAGTACTTTATTTTTCTTGTTGCTCTGGTAAATGGGATTTGTTTTCTCACTTCTATCTCTGATGTTTCATTACTGGTATACAAAAATGATTTTGATTCTAAATAGCTATTTTGCTAAATTTGCTTATTAAGTCTAGTAAGTTTTTGGTGGAGTCTGTTGGGTTTTGTATGTACACAATTATGTCATCTGCAAATAATGACAGTTTTACTTCCTCCTTTGATTCCTTTTTCTTCCCTGATAGCTATGGCTAGAACTTCAAAAATGATGTTGAACAGAAGTGGAGAAAGTGGACAGCTTTGTCTTGTTCCTGATCTTAGAGGAAAAGCTTTTAGTTTTTGCCCGTTGAGTATGATGTTGGCTTTAGGTTTCTCATATATGACCTTTATTATGTTGAGGTATGCTCCCTCTATTCCCATTTTGCTGAGTGTTTTTATCATAAATGCTGTACTTTATCAAATGCTTTTTCAGCATCTATTGATATAATCATATGATTTTTGTCTTTCGTTTTGTTGATGTGGTCTATTACATTTATTGATTAGTGAATGTTGTACCATCCTTGCGTCCCACTGGGATGAAACCCACTTGTTCATGGTGTATGATCTTTTAAATAATGTATTGCTGGATCCAGTTGGCCAATATTTTGTTGAGAATCTTAGCGTCTACGTTCATCAGAGATATTGGCTTATGGTTTTCTTTCTTAGTTGTGTCTTGACCTGGTTTGGGGATTAGAATAATATTGGCCTCATAGAAAGAGTTAGGAATCTTCCCTCTTCTTAGATTTTTTGGAATAGGTTGAGAAGAATAGGAGTTAGTTCTTCTCTAAATGTTTGGTAGAATTCACCTGGTCTGGGGCTCTTGTGCTTTGGGAGATTTTTGATTGCTTCTTCAATTTCACTAGTTATTATTGGTCTATTCAGGATTTCTGCTTCTTTCAGATTCAGTTTGGGTAGATTTCCAGAAATGTATCCATTTCACCCAGATTGTCATATTTCTTGTAATACAGTTGTTTGTAGTAATTTCTTACAATCCTTTGTATTTCTGAAATATCAGTTGTGATTTCTCCTTTGTCATTCCTGATTCTGTTTATTTGGGTCCTCTCTCTCTTTTTCTCATTGCTTGATTCTTGTATGTGCCCTGACGGGAGATCGAACCTACAACCTTGACAGATTGGGAAGATGCTCTCACCAACTGAGCTATCCAGCCTGGGCCAAAATGAAAGCATGATACATAAAATTGATAACTACGAAGACGTGTCTGTTTTTGTTCAATGAACAAACTAAACTAGCTTTAATTTTGAATGTTTTTCTCAAGTCATATAAACATGAGAAGCATTTGGCTTAGTTTCTTTTTCTTTTTTTCTTTTCTCTTTTGTATATTTTACTTATTATGCTATTACAGTTGTCCCAATTTCTTTTCCCTTTGCTCCCCTCTGCCAGCTTACCCCCTAATGTTACAGGGCAGAAGAAAGCCATCCCAAAAGCCTGCTGTTTGGGGATGGGGGACAGGACTCAGTGAAGTATACCCATCTTTCCTTAGAGTTACTTTGCATGTCTATAGCTGGTAACCAGTTTCTTTGTTATGCAAATAACTCAGAGCCAAGGAGATAGGAGGGGTTTGGGGGTGGGGGGGCTGCTCCAGATTTCACAGATGGCCATGATTGGTCACCCTCACACTGTGTCACAGGCCACCATCAGGGTTTAAAATAAGGTGGTAGTCATTTGTGCAGGAGAGAGCACTGGGTTTGAGAAAGAGAGAGTCATTTGTGTTAGGAGGCAAGGGCAAGGAGGTAAGAATTACACCATGTAGTCTGCAAAGTGGAAACAGGGCCCATGTGGCCTGGGACAAGGAAGGAAGGAAAGCCGGCATGATGCTGCTTTAATCAAGCTGGTTGACTTGGAAGCCACCAAGGACTCCGCCTTGCAGACCTGGGCTCTTATTTGGACTTTTGGGATGTGGGACACATGGAGGAACTCTTAAAAGAGTTCTGGACTTCACCATGACCCAGCACAACACAGTATGTATTTTTATGGACTATTATACAGAGGCTGATGACATCGTACCCCAGATTCTAAAGGAGAGGGCTGATAGATAAAAAATGGGGAACTGCTGAGCATGTTTTTGGCTTATAGCCTTTTGGGAAGTAAGGGAAGTTTTGGGTCTTGCGGGAGAATAGGGATCTGAACTGAGGTTCTCACAGCATACCCGCACCCCCAGGTTGGAATATTATAAATAAAGACCTGTTTTCCTCAACACTAATTTCTGGGTCTTACATCAAGGTACCACATGAGTGAAGCCCACTTTGCTCAGTAACACTACCCCTTTAGCAATCCCGCCTCCCACAGTTCATGTCCATGGATCATACATATAAGTTCTATGGCTTCACCCTTCCTATACTATTCTTTACATTCCCCAGTCTATTTTGAGCCTACCAGTTATGCTTCTTCTTCTTCTTCTTCTCTCTCTCTCTTTTTAAAAGAGTTTATTTATTATTTTTAGGTAGAAGGGAAGGGAGAGAGGCTGAGAGGGAGAGAGACATCAATGTATGGTTGCCTTTCACCTGCCTCCAATTATGCTTCTTAACCCCTGCACCATTTCCCCATCTCCCCTTTCAACCTCCCAGCTGATATTCCCTCTAAATGACCCCCATACCTAGGAGTCTGTTCCTATTCTGGTTGTTTGCTTAGTTTGTTTTTGTTTTTATTTTTTAGAGTCTGTCGCTGATAGTTGTGAGTTTCTTGTTTTAATGCTCATAGTTTTTACCTTATTTTTCTTAAATAAGTTCCTTTAACATTTCATATAATAAAGGCTTGGTGATGATGAACTCTTTTAGCTTGACCTTGTCTGGGAAGCACTTTATCTGCCCTTCCATTCTACATGATAGCTTTGCTGGAGAGAGTAATTTTGGTTGTAGGTCTTGCTTTTCATCCCTTTGAATACTTCTTGCTAATCCCCTCTTGCCTACAAAGTTTCTTTAGAGAAATCAGACAATAGTCTAATGGGCACCCCTTTTTAGGTAACTCTCTTTTCTTGCTGCTTTTAAGATTCTCTCTTTGCCTTTAACCTTTGGCATTTTAATTATGATGTGTCTTGGTATAGTCCTCTTTGGACCTAGCTTATCTGGGATCCTCTGTGCTTCCTATATTTGTAGGCCTATTTCCTTTGCCAAATTAGGGAAGTATTCCTTCATTATTTTTTCACACAGGTTTTCAATTTCTTGCTCTTCCTCTTCTCCTTCTGGTACCTCTATGATTCAGACTTTGGCATTTTTAAAGTTGCCCCAGAGATTCCTAAGCCTCTGCTCATTTTTTTCAATTCTTATTTCCTCCTTCTGTACTGGTTGACTGTTTATTTCTTCCTTATTTCAAATAATTGATTTGAACCCTGCTTTCCATCCTTCACCATTGGTTTCATGTGGCTTTTCCTTCATTTCATTTAGCATAGTCTTCACATCTTCCCTTCTGCATTTGCCATACTCAAGCATATCTGCCAAGTCTGTGAGCATCTTTGTAACCAGCATTTTGAACTCTGGCTATGTCCTCATCACTTAGTTCTCCCACTGGAACCTTGTTCTACGCCCTCCTGAACTTCTTTGTCTCCTGAACTTTACAGCTTTCTGTGCTTGCCTCTGTGTCTTAGAGCTGTTATGTTGCAAGGGACAGAGCCTTAAGTATTGGTCAGTGCAGGGGTGACCTGTTTTACCACTTTGTGGTCCTGTATGTGGGGGAGGGATCAGAGAGGGAACAATGCTGCCTGCTCAGCACTTGCCCTTTTCCACTAAACAGACTCTGCTGAGAGACAGGTAGTTTCCTCCACTGTCCCATACCCCATTGATTTTCACAGTCAGAAGTAATGTGGCTTTTATTTTCCCCTGATGCTAGAACTGTGAGCTGCCTGTTCCTGGTCTGGGGCTGAGATAGTCCCTCAGGTTTTCTTCTTAACTTTTGTATTACGTGGCAGTGCTTTCTACCAGCCAGCCCCAGGCACTAAACCAACACCATGGAAGGTGCGGCCACACCCTGACGTCTGTGCCCTGGCTCCACCCCTCCTAGCTTTCTGAATATGTATTTTTTCTTTTTCTTTTTCTTTTAATTTAATTTCATTGTTGTATAACCTCTATCCCACCCCCACTTTTTCTTTCTTTCTTTTTTTGTTGGACCCCCCTTCAGTTCAATTTTATGGGGCTTTTGAGTATGTTTTATAGTTTTGAGGTAGTTGTGTTTCTTCTTAGTTATGGAGACATAGCATGTCTACCTATGCCTTCATCTTGGCTGGGAGGTGGCTTAGTTTCTATATTTCTGAGAATTTTAGAGTACCAAGTCCTTAATATAGGTAAGCACTTGTTTCTTTTTAAGCCAAATAAATAGAGCTCTTTGACAAGTTAGCAATACCACCTAAAGGCAGAAAATACCACAAATATACAACACACACACACATATATGTAGTCACATAAGAACATACAAACAGATGCAAACAGAGATCTCATGGCTTTCATAAAAGAAGTGGGATTTGTCCAAATGACCTTCCTCCCCTTGATCCCACCCTTTGTTTATTTATTTAAAAAAGATTTTAGAGGCCCTGGCTGGTGGCACAGTGGTTAAGTTGCCAGCCTGTGAACCGAAAGGTTGCTGGTTCGATTCCCCAGCCAGGGCACATAATGAGGCTGTAGAGCCAGGTCTGTAGCTGGAGTCAGGTGAAAGGCAACCATATATTGATGTTTCTCTCTCTCTGCCTCTCTCCCTTCCCCTCTCTCTAAAAGTAATAAATAAAATCTTTAAAAAAATGTTTTAGTTATTTTTAGAGAGAGGGGAAGGGAGGGAGAAAGAGAGGGAGAGAAACATCAATATGAGAGTGAAACATCAATCCATCGCCTCTCAGGGTATGCGTGGAGGTTTGGCCCACCATCTTGTCATATGTAATATATCCTGACAGGGAATTGAACTGGTGGCCTTTTGGACAATGCCCAACCCACTGAGCTACACCAGTCAAGGCTCCCACCCTTTTTTTTTTTTTTTTTTTTAATGATTATTATTATTATTTTTAGAGGGAGGGGAAGGGAGAGAGGGAGATAGATATCAATGTATGGTTGCCTTTCGCCTGCCTCCAGCCACAGACCTGGCTGGAGACCTGGCTTGTAACCTTGTTATGTGCCCTGGCTGGGGAATTGAACCAGCGACCTTTGGGTTCGCAGGTCGGCGCCTTATCCACTGTGCCACCAGCCAGGGCTACCCTTTTTAAAAATAAGAATTAACTTCCTTAAATTTTCAGTTTAAAAAGATAGTTTTGATAAGAGTTTCTGGAAATCAGGTATTTATGTGTTGAAGACTCAAAGAAAGAAATGCAAGCTCCCCCTAAAAGTTTCTCATCTCTTAGATGAAGAGGAGACATTTAGAAATGGTAAAACGTCTGGTTACTGAGCAAAGGGGGGGCTTGCTCATGTGGTTCCTTGGTGTGAGACCCAATAATTAGTGTTGAGAAAAACAGGTCTTGATATATAATATTCTAATCTGGGACTCCTAATGTGAGGACTCCTGCTCAGAGCCCTGTTCTCCCATGAGACTTCTTCCCTTGTTCCCCAAAAGTCCATAAGCCAAAAACATGCCTCAATCCTTGTCTTTCAGTTCTCTCCTTCAGGCTCTGGGGTATGATGTCATCAGCCACTGTATAATAGTCCAGGAAAGCATGTGCTCTGTTACTCTAAATCATAGTGATGTCCAGGAAGGGCACAAGTCCTTAAAAGAGACCTTTCCACATGTTCTGAGTTCCAAGAGTCCAGCAGTGCAAAGCAGTGCCCTTGGTGGCTTCTGAGTCAGCTGGAGCTGTGACAATCAAAGTAGCAGCATGCCTGTGTTCTTACTAGCCCAGGCCGCATGGCCCTCTCCCATGGCTGACCAGCTTGCCTGCCTAGCTGTCTAGCTGCTACATCGTGGCTCTCTTCCTACACACCAGACCTTGTTGCTGACTCTCATCCGCATTCTTTCAACACCGCAAGGTTCCGCTTGCCAAAATGGCTGCTGCATTATTTTTAAAACCCTGACCTCAGCCTATGACTCAGTCCATGTGGTGACTGGTCCTGGTCACTTACAGAATCTCAGGACAGGCCTCATAATCTTTTTTGTCACCATTCTATAGTCAAAGCCCCTCCTATCCTTGGTGCCTTGGAGTAGCCGTAGTTATTTGCATAACTAAGGAACTAGCTACCAGCCATAGATATGCAAAGCTCATCTCTCAGGAAAATTGGCTGTGCCCCACTGAGTCACATACCCCAAATTCTGAGGTTTCTGTCCACCCTCTTATCGTCCCCTGCTCCTCTGTGGCATCCTATGACTTTTATTTCTAAGAATTATTTTCAAAATTGTAAAATTGCATCTGTAATGTCAACAATAAGAAAAAAATTTTAATGCAAAAATGTCTAATTTACAATGAATTTTATTCGCTTAAGGATTACTTTGTAGTTTCTGCTCTTAATTTGGCAAATTTTAACAGATGCTCCAAGAGAGGATATATGTCAGGCTTCTTCACTGTTAACTTAAAAACAAGGCCGAAGGAAGGGGGCAATAAGTACTATTTGAGATCCAAAAGAATAGCTATTGAACGAATCAGTGATTTAGACAGAAATCCCAGTAGTGCTTCAATTAGAAGGGGAAAGCTAGGGGTATTTATGAGAAAAAGAAGGGTAACGACTACATCAATAGAAGGAGAACACTTGCTTAGGTGTAGATAAGCTAATATAGTGATCCCAATTCTAAAGAATGTTTTGAATCTTCAGTTCCTGGTATCTGCTTTCTGGTTATCTTTGCAAACAGTTGTTTGGAATACAATGGCTCTTTAAGCCCAGTCCAAAGGTTATTTTGCCCAGTTTTAACATTCCAAGGGTTTGAGGAGTGAGATGTGCAAGGTAGTTCCTCTGGGATAGTAGCTCTGACTCCCTTTTAAAGTGGCTCCATTTATATTACTTTTCACACCCCAGAGAAGCCAGTGCTTCTTTTGTCAACAAACAGGTCTTAGGAGATGAGATTTGCATTCTGTTTGAAGGAAATTAGTCCTTGGACAGTCAGTTGCTGTCCTTAGATGGATGGGAAAACAGCACCTTGATAAAATAATTGTTTGTAGTAGAGTGTGCCATTGGCCACTGCACTCTCTAATCCTAGTCTTCCCAAATTAAGATGATTTAGCCCACTTGCTTGCAGAATGGTCATGAGAATGAAGCATTACATCTGTAAACATTCTGGCTAGAGGAGAATTCCTATTAATAACTTGCTTATTAGTAGCGGTAGTAGTAACGGGAGTTATTACAAATGTAATAGTGACCCACTACCCCGGATCCCCAAAACAGAAACAACTGACTTTAACTCCCACTTGGGGGAAAAGTGTGGTACTTTTACAGGAATCAATTGTAGGATGACTCATATGATGTAATTAGCTCTATACTCATCATTTCTGACCTTGAGAGAAGGGAAGTATTTTTGTTTTTGTTTTTGTTTTTTAAATTTTATTAATTAATTTTAGAGAGAGGGGAAGGGAGAGAGGCAGAGAGGGAGAGAGACATCAATGTATGGTTGCCTCTCACCTGTCTCCAGCTACAGACCTGGCTGGAGACCTCGTTTGCAGCCTGGTTATGTGCCCTGTTTGGGAATTGAACCAGTAACCTTTGGGTTCGCAGTTGGTGCCTTACCCACTGTGCCACCAGCCAGGGCAAGAAGGGAAGCTTTTGTGTCTGCTAGTTTCCCCATATGCCTAACCCAGTGCTGAGCTGGTTAAAACTCTTCAGGTTCTTTCTGAGAATAAAAACAGTCCTTTCCAGGAATGCCTTTTCTTGTGCAGCATCTTGGAGTTGGCAGTGAAAGGTAGAATTTTTTTTTTTTTTTTTTGACATTTACTTATTAGTTCTTGGTTGTTGCTATTTTTTATTTTAAAACTTTGAAACAACTCCTAATGCACCTCCTTTAAAATTTTTTCTTTATTTTTATTGTTTACACTATTACAGATATCCCCATCTCCCCCATTGTTTCTTCCGTCCTCTCTTTATTTTATTTTATTTTTTTAGAGAAGTTAACGCTTGGCTTATTTTGGAAGTAGATTGTTTTGTTCTACTGTGGCAACTACCGTGAAACGCAGTGGCGGTAACTGCACTAAGGCGCCCCCTGGATGGGGGAAGAGTTCTGTGACTGCAGAAGGGCATCCAGGAGGGGCAAGGCCTCTGTGGCTGGGAGTTTCCAGCCCGGACCGAAGGTTGTGTGACCCTGTTCCTTCATTCAGGTATCTGTCCTGAGTCTATCAGTCAGCGGGGGCGGGCGGGAGTGGTGAGAGACTAGTGCGAATCTGGTCTCCTCCTTTGACTAAGCCAGGCGCGTCCCTTCACCTAAGAGCTTTAACACGCACTTTCGTTTTAATACTTTCAACTAAACAGAATGACCCCAGCCCCATTTTGCAGCTGAGAAAACTGAGGTTTCAAGTGGTGGTTAAGGAGCATGCTCAAGGACATCCCCCGAGCAGAGCACAAAACCCTTTCTGAGGATCTCTTCGAGAGCGGACCCCATCTCCTAAAGCCATCTGCATCTCCCAGCGGATCTGCCAGATTCTGCAATGAAGGTGGGGGCAGGGAGTTGACCATCATGCCGACTGATCCGAGTCACTCGGCCAAGACCCTCGGTGGTGCAGCCAACTCTCTCCTTCAAAGTCCAGGACTTGGCCCTGGGGTCCCTTCCGTCCGCAAGCTGTTCCAGCCCAGCGCTCCAGCTGCGCCCTCAACGTGGCGTCGGTCAGACCGCTGTCCTCTGGAGCTTGTGCTTCTCTGGGGAGGAGCCGCAACTTCACTGTGCTCCCTGCATTTGCGCCCAGGGATCCAGACGTGGGACCGGGTCCCCAGCCTGGGCCTAGCCACGGCCGCACACACCCGACCCGCCAGTGAACAACAGTGCTGAGAGACCCGCGACACCCAGTTTAGGTCCCCGAAGCTTGCAGAGAGAGAGAGAGACCAGCTTAGGAGTCTGGGTTCCCCGCCAGGCCAGCCTCGGGCCTGAGAAACGGGTCCACTCCTGCCAATCAGGAGCCGGGGCGGGACAGGGGGTGTGGTCTTGGCGCCCGGTAGGGTCTCCAGGGCTATTGGCCAGGGCCGGGGCGGGGCTAGAAGAGTGGCAGCGGGTGGGGCGGGGCGGGGCGGGTCAGGGCGCCCTCTGTGGCCGGAGCGGTTGCCCAGCCTCAGTTGGCTCTTAGTGTCCGAGCTGCCAGCATGACTGACGCTCTGCTGCCCGCGGCCACCCAGCCGCTGGAGGAGAAGAACGACGGCTACTTTCGAAAGGTTGGTGGTTTCGGGCGGGCAGCGAGCTGTGGGCTGCAGACCTGTTTTCCCCCAGTTTGTGGAGGGGGCTGCTAGGGCATGCGTTTGGGGTCGACCAGGCCCGAACGGGACTGGGAGGGGGGGCGGCCTCGTACCGCCACCGAGAGCAGGTGGTTTCTGGGGCTGGTAGGGGGGAGGGTGGGTCGCTTGGGGCGGTCTAGCGCAGGTGCGGGCGAAGGAGGGGGCCAGAAGGGTGCGCCTGGGGAAGGGACCGGTTCCTGGTCTTCGCATTAGGACCAGAGCGCTTGGCCGGGCCACCGCTGGAGATGGAATGACCATCCCTGGGGGGCTGGAGGTCTTCCTTGCCTCTAGAATGCTTCCAGTATCCGTTTCTTTGACTTTTTAGAGGGCATGGGAGAGCTGCTGGTGGGCGGTGACCTCGGGCTTCGTCCCCCTTCTCTACCCCTTGTTGCCCTAGAGGGCGTGAGCGCGGCAAACGTGTGATTCTTTTTTTTTTTTTTTTTGGTATTGTTGGAGAAACTGGGGGGCGAGTGCGGGCTTCGCTGGAACTTTGCATGTACAGGAGACCCTCGGTACACACACAGGCCTCCTGTCCTGGAGATAACAGTCCGCAGAAAACGACCCCAGCTCGTGGAGCGGGGGCGCTCCGATGCCCACAGGTGGCAAGGCCTGGGAAGATGCTTTTTGAGTTGGAGTCGCAGGGACACCTTCCATCCTTCCTGCGGGTCCCCGCCAGTCTAAAAATAGCCTTGGGAGCTTGGCCAGGTTTGACTGAGTGGGTTGAGAGATTGTAGTGTTTTTTTTTTTTTTTAATAAGTAGATGACCGAAGGTAGAGTGTGTAATTATAAACAGGGAAGTGAAACTGTTTCCACAGAACAATCAATTCTTAATTGTTAAAATCCTAATGAACCAGTTGTAAGTGGGCTTGGCTTCTTCCTTCTTTTTCCTCCTGAGGTTTTTGCCTTTTGCTGGGGAGTAGTGGCCCCAGGGCATAGTCAGGGCTGGAGAGGAATCTGGAAACAGGTGAGGAAGGAGTGGAAGAAAAAAATTTTTAAGTGAATTGCTTTCGCATTCAAAAAAAATAAAAAGAGTAGTTTTAAGGTATATTTAAGTTCAAAGATGTCATTATGGAATTACAGGATTATAACTTCTAATTATGTGTGGCATTTGGGACAGAGGATCACAGGCCATGGAATTGCAGCAGGAGGCAGGGCCTGGGAATCTCTAGATCTTGGTCCGAGGGCCTCAGAACCTGGCTGCCAACACCCATAAAATTGCTCTGCTGCCTTCAGCAAGTTGCTGCCTCCTTCTAGGACTCCATATCCTCCCTGAGTTGTTCTTCTGATCAGGTGGAGGTCTGGAACTACAGCACCATCTGAGGGAAATGACCGAGGGAAGGACAGAAATTTGGAGAACACCTGTAAGGGTTATATTATGTTCCCAAGTCTCCCAAAATGGATTTTCCAGGGGGAAGATAGGACAGGAAAGTATAGCTGCCCAGGGAGCCATGGAAGGACACAGAGTTGGATGCTTTTTAGATGCAGTTTTTTTGGTGGTGGATAAGAGAATAATGGGTGCAAAGTAAGATGAATCAGTGGTTTACAATGAGAAACATCTCTTTTGAAAAGGAGACCTTGTAATGATCATCTGCTACATCATACCAGTCCAAAGAATGTTCTTTGTATGAGGATAATGAAAGGTTCTGTCGTTGAACCCTTCCTGAGCTGGGTTGGGATCTAGTTTGATCTAAAATATTCCTTGAAGGAAAGATAGAGAAGGGTGAAGAAGGGGCGGAAGAGCACATCAGGTAGCAGGAATGGCACGGGCAAAGGCATGGAATTGTGAATGCTTGTGAGGGAAGCTGCCTCTGGGGAGTGGAGGTGTCAGTGCTTCGTGGGTGCATGGGAAAAGAGCAGGGGATCCATCAGAGTATTTAATGCAGGACTAGACATGTGAGATTCATGTCACAGAAGATCACATTGACACCTGAGTTGCTGGTTGCCAGGGAATTGGGGAGAGGCAATGGTGGAGTCTGGCAGGGAGGAGTTAAGAGTTAACTCCTAGGAACGGAGGGCTCAGCCCCCCTGTGCTCTCCATTGTCTCTGCCCTTTCTCCTCTGATACAGGGACTATTGATGACTTTTCAGTCAGCTATATAAAGTGCTGTGCCAATACAGCCTCACCACATTGCACCCCTAGCTCCCACTGGAGGCAGTGATCCCAGTGAGGACGTTGAAATAAAGGCCTGAGCAACATCATGACCAGCAGGGAAGGGAAGAACTCATGGGTGGGATATGGTCGAGAAGTGCTGCTAAGAGGAATCGAGAATATCTCCTTAGATGTCTGAGTAGATGGTCATGTGCTTCACTGAGGTGGGGGACCCAGGAGGCAGGTGTGGGGGCAGGTGGAATTGAGGCCGCCATGTAGTGGTCCCAGTAGGGAGTTCACTGCAGGGACCTGGTAGCCCTGAGAGCGCCATGGCTGGAGATGTGGAGGTGGGGCGGGGTACCAGTGTAGGATATTGTGAAAAAGGACCCAAGACAGAGGGAATAGTACTTCTCCTTAAGGGACAGGCAGAAAGATGGGAGGCAAGCCAGGAGGGTAGCAACAGTGTCAAGGAAGCTGAAAGACTCTTTTTATTTTTATTTATTTTAGTCTCTTGCAAGGACTGTTTTTTTTTTTTTTAATTGGGGTTGGGGGAAGAAAGAGAAAGAAACATCCAGTCCATGTCCTGACCAGGGATCCAACCCATAACCTAGGAATGTGCTCTGACCAGGGATTGAGATTGAACCCACAACCTTTTGGCTTATGGGATGATGCTCCAACTAACTGAGCCACACTGGTCAGGGCAGAAGAGAGTCCCTCTACTGGAAAGGTGAGGCTGACAAATCAGAAGACAGTCTTTTAGGATTTAGGATTTTGTCTTTTTGGGCATTGTTAGAAAAATAAGTGGGTGGAGAGGTGGGGCCAAGTTTGTGTGGCAGTTTCTGATTCGAAAAGGCAGAGAAGATAGCTGTTGGAGGGAGATGGGGTTAGAGAAGATAGAAGAAGGCAGGTCTGTTTTAGAAGGAGGAAGTCTAGAGCCTTTTTAAAGCTGAAGATGCCCTGCCTGGCGGCACAGAAGATAAGGCACTGGCCTGAGAACCCAAAGGTTGCTGGTTCGATTCCCAGCCAGGGCACATAACCAGGTTGCAAGCCAGGTCTCCAGCCAGGTCCCCAGCTGGAGGCAGGTGAAAGGCAACCACACATTGATGTCTCTCTCCCTCTCTGTCTCTCTCTAAAAATAATAAATAAAATCTTTAAAAAAAAAAAAAAGCTGAAGATGAAGAAGTTGGGTCAAGTAGGTGTGTTGAGGATCAGGTGTAGAGGAGAATCTGTGGCGGGATCCCAGGATGTAAGTGGGGAGATGAGAACTGGAAATAGCTGCTCAACAGTTAGGTGGGTGAGCCAACCAGCAGTAGTGAGGACCCTCCAGGCTGGAGATGCAGTCAGAACATCATACAACTGGCTCCTAGCAGGCTACCCCCATCCTGTCTTTGGACTTTTGGGATTTTGTGCACCCTTACAGGACCAAATTAGTTTCTATTCAAGTCGAGCCTCTCTTCCATCCTGTATGTATTCTTTATCCCACCCTCCCTCCCCTTTCTGCTCCATTCATTCCAAAAGTATTTATTGAGGGACAGCTCTGAGCCTGATCATTGTCAGGCTCTGGGGCATACTGGACTCTGATTCACTGTGGCTCCTGTTCCCAGGGGCCTCATTTCCTGGGGTGCCGAGCAGTCTAGGAGTTGGTACTTTGTTTGATAGCTGGGTCCATGTTTGGACAAGAATCTGCTTTCTTGCTTTAGTCCAGAAAGCAAAAAATGGGAGTGGGAGTATGTCCATAGTCCATATCCACAGCTTCAGGTCTGTTTTGTGTGTGTGTGTGTGTGTGTGTGTGTATATATATATACATATATATGTATATATATATTGACTCAAAGTCCACTGTGCTGGCGGGGCTTTGTCCCTGAATATATGAGACAATCATTGGCAGAGAGGGAGGCCCACTAATAAATCAGGGTATTCTTGGATTGCCGCAGGTAGGGTTGTGCATGACTTGGCTGTATAGAAACCAAGGACACAAATACAGTTTGGCCCCAGGTCTGGCACGGGCACCCCCCAGTTCAGACCCTGGCATCCTGGGCTGGCAGCATGGGGGTCTCTGGATTAAAAACAAAAACCAGAACACTTTCTGGTCTGTTGCAATGGTCATCTCTTCTCTGGCCTCTCTCTTTTGTTTTTTTTCCCTTTCTCTACATCAATATGTTTACATAAAGGTACAGCTTTGTAAGATTAGTTCTATCATTATTCTCTTAAAGGAATGACCAGTGGAAATGGAGCTTCCTTTCCCCTAGATATTTATGCTCATCTGAATGAAGGTCTTGGAAGAATGTGTGTTCTGGCCGGTGGTTAATGCCAAGTAATGCAAGTTTCTAACACACTGCATCCTGAGAATGGGGCCCATCTCCAGGACTCTCTGGGTGTTGTGGTCCCAAAACCCGAAGGAAAACCTTTTCTTGGCCAAGAAAAACTAGAGAAAGCCATCCCCAGGCTTGTTGAAAGAGCCTGAATGAAAGGGCTGAGCACTGTGTGGAAGAAGAGAGTCCACACAAAGTGCAGCATTGTCAGTTCTTATCTCTGCCTCCGAATCCTCTGGGAACGCTAATGACCCGAAATGAATTTAGCTCCATTGTTTTTACTCAAGAGCTGGAGGAGAAGTTGTTTCTTTTTCACAGAACCTCCAGGCTGGACAGGGCCCCAAGGTTCACGGCGTCCTGGTTTATGGCCTGTCCTGGTTTATAGCCTGTAGTTGCTGTTTACTCTGGGCCTCCTGGAGGCTCCAGCACAGAAGGCAGGGGGAGATTTTTTCTTTCAAACCAAGAGTTTCTCCTAGTTCTTCACCTTAGTGGGGTGTAATTTCATATTACATACATGTGTGGGGAAGCCTTCTGCTGGGCCAATCCATGGAGCACAAGTCATGGAGGCCCATCAACTCCAGTTTTACTGGGTAGTGATGTCCTCCAGGGGGACATCCATCCCCTTTGGTTCCATCCCCTTTGGGGACTTGAATCCTTTCCCAGGTGGGGAGGGGAAAGGAAGAAGAAGGATGTGAAGCTGCCTCCTCCCCACCCCAGGCCCCACTCTAGTTAGAGATAAGTCCCAAAGCTCAGGCTGCAGGCGCCTGGCTGACCATGGCTTTGGTGAGGGTCTGCATAGCTGCCCGGAGGTGTGTCTGACAAATACCTTTTCACATTGTGTTATCCTGGCCAGGAGGGGTTCCCTGGCAGAAATAGAATGTTGTTCATGGTGACTCAGAGGAGAGTCAACCTGATGAGGTGTAACACTGTAAATGTCCCTTGCTTCCTGGGGCCATTTGGATGGATTCCAAGACACCACCTGATGAGACCAAGCATTGGGTTTAGGCTGTTCACCACTTCCTCCTTTGGCTCAGGTACCCAAGTCTCGTGACGCAAAGGCTACATTGGAGGTAGTCCCAGAGGACAGTGAAACTGCAGGTGTAGCCCAGCGAGGGGACTGAGTATCTCCCACAGCAGGCAGCAAGGAGTGCCAGCAGGAGTAAGGTCTTCCACTCTTAGCCCCAGAGACAGGTGGAGATGCAAGTCCTCTGGCTTTTCAGCCAGACTCACAGAGCTCACTACGGCCATATACCCTCAGAAAGCCCCGGGTTCAAACTATATTGTAAGAAAAGGCAGGTGATTGAAAGCCACTTAAGAAGTAGTTTCTTTTTCTTCAATATTATTTGTATTATAAAATAACATAAATTGTTGTAAAAAAAAAAAAAAAAAGGTATTTACAGAAGTGTACAAAAAACATACATACCAGCCCCACCCGACAAAGTCACCTTCTAGATAAGGACTGTTATTGATGACTACTGAATGAAGTAAGCAGGTTATGAGTTGGGTCTGGAAGTACATTTGATTTGTGGAAATGGTGATTGTAAATCTTTGCTATTATTCAGCATGTTCAAAATAATGGAGTGGCACACAGTAGGTGTTCATAAAGATTTATAGAACTGACTGAAGGGAGCCTCTAGTTAAAGGTTACAGCTGAGTGTTGATTCACATTGTGGGTGAATGGATTGAGGTGCTGGAGGCAGGCAACTGAACCTTGGCTTACTGCCCTGATGGAGATCCAGGAAAGGCAGGAGGGCTCTTTACAACTGCCAGATTCATGTGTTATTTTTACACATGTGCAAAAGTTGGGTTCTGTTCATCCATACCCTGCCCTGAATCTCTAGTGTGAAGTGACAAGTTAGATGAGATGTATTTGTGTATTGCAGGGTATTTCATACTGTTGCTGTGTTTTCTGGTTGACAACTTCTGGCTAGCTGATAAACAGATAACTCTGTTTTCCAGTTTGGTGTTTGAGGAATTATGTAACAAGGAAGGACTTGAGAAAGGTAGAGAAAAATATCTGCTAGATAAGCAGCAAAAGACACCTGCTCTCCCACGCCCTATGTGAGGGTTTCTAGCTAGGAGACCCTGCACTGTTTATCCCTCCCTCAGTCTTACTTCTGACCTGGAGAACCTAAGTTCACACTGTGTCCTCGGTTTGCTGGAAACACATCTACGTGTATAGGCCTTCTCTGTAGTTGTGGGCAAGAAGAGCCCCACTGGTTTTCAGGCCCCCAGTCTGGGAGGAAAGACTGATCCATCCCTCCTGTGCCTGCCTTCCTGGTGACCTGGCCTATTTACCTTTTCAGTGCCAGTCTCTGCAAGTTAAGTTTAAGTTAAGTATCTTTCTCTTTCTTTCAAACCAATGCCTCCAGTTTTTGCCTAGGTGTTGTTCTTTTATGCTTGTTTCCCAGCTGAATAATCTGACTGTACACTAGGCACATGCAGGTAGGTATATGTCGACAGTTTTCCCTCTAGGTGAGTTTATTCTAAGTTAGGACTTTTTGAAGTTTCAGGTGCCAGAAAAATCCAATCCAAAAATGGCTTAGGCAGATAAGTGCCTATGAAGCACCCCTAGAATGGAATTCTGCTTGCACTAAAAAGGAACAAGCCAATGATAAGTGCAATAATATTGATGAATCTCAAATAGTGGGCAAAATAAGCCAGACGTGAAAAAATACATACTGTATGATTCCATTTATGTGAAGTTCTAGAACAGGTAAAGGCTTATGGTGATAGAAACCAGTGTATTTGTTGCCTGGCAGTGACGGAAATGTTCTATTTCTTTTAATTGGGGTAGTTTTTATACAGTTTAATACATTTACCCACACTCATGAACTGTGTGTACTTTAAAAAAAAAAATATATATATATATGTAATGAATGATTTTATTCATTATTTTTAGAGAGGAGGGCAGGGAGGGAGGAAGAAAGGGAGAGAAACATTCAATGTATGATTGCCTTTCACCTGTCTCCAGCTACAGGCCTGACTGGAGACCTGGCCTGCAAGCTGGTTATGTGCCCTGGCTGGGAATCGAACCAGCGACCTTTGGGTTCGCAGGGTGGTGCGTATTCACTGAGCCACCAGCCAGGGCCTAAAACCTATATATTTTATTATATGTAAATTATACCTCAGTCTTAAAAGCAGAACAGAGAAGTTCAAAGGAATGCCTTCAGGCTTAGCTTGATCTAGGGCTTGAATGTTGCCATTAAGATTCAGTATCTTAGCTCTTTTCCCCTGGGTTGACTTCATTCTGGGAGACACCCCCCACTGCGGTAAGGCTGCGGCTGCTGCCCAGCTTCACTCCCTGCTAAGTTCACAGCTGATAGGGAAATGAAGCCTGAAGGGGTCTGACTGTCCTATGTCAGGTACTCACCCTGAACCAGCCTGGGAGCCAGGGGCCTTTAATGTTCCAAATGGCCAGGCATGAGCCAGATAGCCTTCCCCTGGAAAGGTGTGGGAGTATGGACTGACCATCCTGGGTTGTGAGGATGGAGGGTAGGACACATGTCACTGTGCCCAAAGGATGTACAATGATGCTGGGCAGCTGTCAGCCAAGGATCATGTGAAGGATGTCTGGGTATTGGCAGACACCCTGTACTGCCCCTACTTAACCGTTAAGCCTCAGAGTGTGGGATCCAGGAGTGCTGGATCCGAATTGGCCGTCTGACTCATGGAAAATGCCCATAGGGCTAGTGATGGAGCTGAGGTTTGACTTCTTGGGTGTTGGCTATGGGACCATCCTTCCATGTTCTGAAACTGATGTAACTACCCAAACTTTAGTCCGGTAAGGGAACTACCAGACTCCACACAGGGGAAAGACTCAGTTCACTGTAAGGCTTGCAGACAGTGATCCTGGAGGCCAGGACAATTCAGTTGGCCCCTCCCCACTCCAGGTTTCCAAGCCAGGCAGGTGCTGCCCTGGTTTCTGGCACAAACTCCAGTTGGGGAGCAGCTCTACCTACATCCTGTTGTGAACCAATCAAGAACTAAGCAGTGGGCAAGGACTAGGGGTTCCCAACCAGCAGAGAATGAACCTCTCTGGCAGGGGCCAGTGGACGTCGATGGCTAAAATAGCCTCTGGTGATGTCATCGGGGTGGGTCTGTCTCACTGTCTTGCCCAGATTCACTTCTCAGGACTCCAGAAAGTTTCCCAATAACCATGGGTGTTTCTGGCGTCTCCAGCAGGCCCAGCATTCTTATTTGTCAGTAAGAAGTAATTTCACTTGTGTCCAATTACTCAGTCAAATCTAATCCTAAACATTCCTATGTCTTATCTAGAAACTTGACCCCACATCTGTGGACTGGCTAGGGTGTAGCAATTCCAGGCCAACCAGAAGTTGGGTAAATTAAAGGAGCAAGGAAAGTTCTTATCCCTGAGCTGGACTGGCTGCTTATCTTAGCTCTGGGAATGTACATAAAGGAATTAGTTATTAACGCTTCTTTGCCAAATGGAACTCTGCTTGGATGAACCATGTGCTTTTGAGTCAGACTGAACTATCCCTTCACACTAATTTTGGGAAGTGGGAGAGGAAAGAGGCTGGTAAATTATTTTAGCTCTTTAATATCAGATTCGCTTAATAATAAAGATACTTTAATAGTATCTGAAAAAAAGACAATTTGTTTTCTGATTTTTATTTTAAATCAGGGATAATTGAGTAATTTGCAAGATTCTGAATCTCCAGGTTCTTTGAAATTGGAGTGCTGTGTAGGGAACAGGTTGGTGGTGAACTGCTGGGAGGTGAGAATGAGAAATCTTTGTGGAAGGAGAAACATAACTCATTTCTGACTTACTAGTCCAGAGGCCACTGGTAGGCGGATCCCTAAGCAGGTTGGGGCTGTAGATAAATCACTTCTCCCTCTGATGGAGGCCATGGGTGTGGTGTGGGCAGAGGTAGGGGAGGCTGTGTGTATGTGAAGAGCAGCGAGCAGCAAGGCAAAGAGGGAGCCAGAGAGAAAGGGCAGTCTTCGCATTCATGCTGCCCACCAGCCACTCCCCGTGCATCACCAGAGCCCCGTCGGGGGACAGAGCCTCAAGATAAGTTTCAAAAAGTAATGGAGCCTTCACTCAGATCCCACAGCTCCTACCTGTAGGTGGGAAAGAATACCATTAGGTTAAACTTAAACTTTTATTTGGATCTTAAACTTCTCAGAATGAAACATTGTAATCCAAATATGCCAGGACATAATGGACAGAGAACACAGTTAATTTATTAAGAAATTCAAGTGATCAATAATATATGAAAAAGTATTTACCTTCACTAATAAAAAATGCATATTAGAAGGCTAGGATTCCTGGTTTTACATGTCAATTTGGCACAGGCCTTGACTAGTGTGGCTCAGTTGGTTGAGCCTCATCCTGTGAATTGAAAGGTCGCTAGTTGGATTCCAGGTCAGGGCACATGCCTGGGTTACTGGTTCGATCCCTGGTTGGGGCATATACAAGAGGCAACCGATCAATGTTTCTCTCTTAAATCAACGTTTCTCTCCTCTCCCTCTCTCCCTCCTTTTCCCTCTCTCTAAAAATAAGTAAAGTCTGCCCTGGCTGGTAGCACAGTGGACAGGGCGCCGGCCTGCAAACCCAAAGGTCTCAGGTTTGATTCCCCAGCCAGGGCACATAACCAGGTTGCAAACCAGGTCTCCAGCCAGGTCTGTGGTTGGAGGCAGGTGAAAAGCAACCATACATTGATGTCTCTCTCCTTCTCTGCCTTTCTCCCTTCCCCTCTTTCTAAAAATAATGAAATAAAATCTTTAAAAAAAAAAAGAAAAATAAATAAATAAAAATAGGTAAAGTCTTAAAAAATAAAATACAGAACAAAACTTGGCACAAGTGAAAAATAATACTTTTCAACCCTACAAATAAGTTGCGACCAATAATCCAGTTTAAAAATGGGCAGAAAAAAATTTTAATACAATAAAATAAAAATGGACAAAAAATATGAATTGATATTTCTCCAAAGAATATTTACAAATGGCCAATAAACACACAAAAAAGATATTCAACATCATTAACTCTCAAGGAAATGCAAATCAAAACCACAATGAGGTAACCACACTATGTTGGCTATAATAAAAATGATGGACAATAAGAGGTATTGGTGAGAATATGGAAAAATTATAACCCTTGTATACTATTGGTGGGAATGTAAAATAGTATAGTCACTTTAGAGAATAGTGTGACAGTTCCTGAAATGGTTAAACATAGAATTAACCTTATGACACAGCAGTTTCACTCCTAGATATATAGCCAAGAGATAGGAAAGCATACATCCTTTGTGAAAAGTTACACACAAATAAGCAATCCTATTCACAACAGTCAAAAAGTGAAAGCACCCCTAAATGTCCATCAACTGATGAATGGATAAATAAATGAAGTGTATCCAGAAAGTAGGATATTAGTCAGGGACAAAGAGGAATGAAGGACTGGTGTGCTAGCTACATGGATGAACCTAGAAAACCATATGCTAAGTGACAAGCCCATTACAAAGATGGCATTTGGTATGACTGCATTTATATGAAATGTTCAGAATAAGCAAATACAAGGTCTGTCCAGAAGGTATCCAGCCATGTATTATTAAAAATGGAGACATTTATTGAAGAAGATATAAGATACAAGAAATGTTGTACATAGGACAGTGATACCTCAGTCCCCTTCAAAATAGGTACTTGGGACTTCTGAATCTCATTGATAATGGTTTGAAATCTTTTCCCTTGCAAAGTCGATTTCAGTTTTGGGAAAAGCCAAAAGTCACAGGGTCCCAAATCTAGGCTGTAGCCGGGTTGAATCACTTGTATGATTTGATGTTTTGCCAAAAAACACTGCACAAGAAGGGATGCATGAGCAGGCGCCTTGTCATGATGAAGCTGCCAATCACCAGTTGCCCACAGCTGCGGCCTTCTGAGTCATCTGAATAGTTCAAGCCTAACGAAGAATTTGATGCAGATTTGTTGCTCCACTTACTCAGTCATTTTGGATGCAATGGCCACACAGTACACATGCTCACTCAGTGGTACCTGTTGTCCCCACTGACTAGTATGGTGAAGTCGTTATTGTTCCCACAGGTGCATTCTAGTCCACTCTCCTTGGTTGCCAGGTTACATCAGTGTAGTGCAAAGCTGCAAGCCATTGTCATTATATTAACAATGGCTGGACTTTTTCTGGACAGACCTCATATATGCAGACACAAAGTAGATTCGTGGTTCTTATGGCCAGGGGAGGAGGGGACAGAGAATAGGGAATGCTTGTCTTTCCCAGAGAATAATTGGGCTCTGGTGCACAGGGTCCTTAAAAAGGTTAGACCCCATCACACTGCCCTAGAAATAAACTTAAAAAACTTGAGGTTTATAAAGCTTCATGTTGACAATGATATTTCAGATAATTATATAATAGCCGATGCGTGGAAACAATCTAACTGTCCAACTATAAGGAAATGGTAAATTCTGCAAAAGGAGCAGCCCCGGCCAGGTAGCTCAGTTGGTTAGTGCGTCATCCTGATAAACCAAAGTTGTGGGTTGATCCTCTGTTAGGATACGTGTGAGAATCAGCCAGTGAATGCATAAACCAGTAGAACAATCAATTGATGATATTCTCTCTCCCTCTCTCCACTCCCTCCCTCCCTAAAATCAACAAATGAAAAGGGGGAGGGCGCAATATTATACAACCATTGAAATTACTGTTTTAAGGAACACTGCATAATAAAGGAAATTTTCGTGATCAAGTATGGCGTGAAAAAACATGATAACCTTCATGTGCCCTGTGAGGAAAGGGTTAACACAGCAGGCCTGAGGCTGCTAGCCTTATGGAGGCCTGCTTGCAGGGTTGCCCCCTACCCCCACCCCACCCTGCCTCTCTCTAGGCTGGGAACCTGGCTCTTGGAGTGTTGCCTCCATCCCCTAACTGATAAGGTTGGCTTACTGTACCTAGACTGTTGGTGAAACCCACGTGGCTTATAATGAACACCTGCTTTCCTTCTGGACCGGGCTAGGCAGGAGAGCCTTTTTGATCAACAGCCAATAAAACCCCTGGGCCATTGATACTAAAATGGGCCAACTTGGGCAGAGGTATTGCATACCTGCTGCTGGGAGAGGAGTGTGCTGTGTGTGAACACTATGGAAGAAAGCGCAAGGAAGCCTGTACCCTGGTTTCTCCAGACCCCACCTCGGTCTTTTCCTCTCTGATCCATCTGTGCAGCTTTCCTAAGCCACTGTCATAAACCTCAGCAATGAGTGCAACTACATGCCGAGTCCTAGTGAATCTAAACGTAGGGCTCATCTTGGGGACTCCCGACACAGCCACTAACGTGAAGAAATAACATGTATGTAAAGTACACAGGGAGGAAAGAAACCAATGTACAGTGGCTGTTTTGGAATTGTGATGTAAGTGGCTTTTTAAAATGATACTTTCTTCCAGTATTTTACATATTTTTCATGTTGTTGTTGCTTTGATTTTTCAGAAAAATACAGTTTTAAAATCATTTTCTGTTATATTAAACATTGTCATCAATTTTAGAGTGGCCAACCTCTGACAAGGCATCTCTCCTTGTCCCTTAGGGTTGCAATCCCCTCGCACAAACTGGCCGGAGCAAACTGCAGAATCAGAGGGCTGCCTTGAACCAGCAAATCCTGAAAGCCGTGCGGATGAGAACTGGAGCAGAAAACCTTCTGAAGTAGGTGTCTGCTGGCTCCATGGCCTCCGCTGGGGGCCCAGCCTGCCCTGAGACCTGCCATCTCTTCCCTAAACTCCTAGACCTGCCCAGCTTCCTGTCCAACTCTCAGTTTTAGCTTTGGGTTTCCTTCTCATTTCTGGCACCTGGAGCAGGACCTTTCTTGCCTAGAACTTGGTTCTGGTAGAGACAAATATTATACCTAGCCTGTCCATGTGTTTGGGGATACAGGGGCTTTGGGGGGTGTCCAGTTATGTTTCCTTTTCCTGCTTCCTGTAGAACTCGTTTCCTTTCTCTGTTGCCTGCCACTGTGCCTGGCCTAGTGTCACTGCTTGTGATAAATGTCTGTTGAATGTATAAAGGAAAGGAATGCAGAAAGGAGGGAATGTGAGTATTTCCCAACTCCTCCAATGAGAGGGTCCCAGCACAACCCCATACTGCTGGAGCACTCATTATTATGCTCTGGTGGTAAAATAGTTACTTATCAAGCATAGAACTCAGTGAAGCCTTACCTGTGTACAGGTAGGTCTAAGCCTTTTCCACACCCTTCAGTGCAATGCAAGACCACGTGCCAGCTTCCTCTTCTGAACTTCCTTCAGTTCTAGGGCTAACTCTTATCAGCCTCATGCTGCCTCTGTACTGGGTATTCGAGGCTGGCCCCATGCCTGCTGCTGAGGGAAGTGAGACAGGTGTCTCCTGAAGCCTCAGAAAAAGCGGAGTGCTCACAGGAGCCTGGAACTGGAAACCTGGCAGGGAACCCGGAAACCTGGCAGGACATGGCTATGGGTGTTTCCAGTGGTTCAGCTTTAGGGAACCCAGATGGCTCAGAGGTTGTGGGGAAGAGCAACATACCAAACCGGATGTTTATAAGGGAACTACAATACTCAGGTAGTCGCAGATAACAGATTGGCGCAGTCAACTCTTCCACAGAGGGGCCACTCACCTGAGCCCTCAGTAAACAGGAGGCGGGTTTCTGACCATGAGCTTGGGCTAAATTCATTTCCAAGTCATTCTGTATTTGCTCCGTAGGAAAGGTTTCTGAGATACTAAGTGGGGAAATTAAAGGTGCAGGACAGCATGCCTTGTGTTTATTTTAAATGATTTGTACATACACTTTTCTTTATGCACAGACTATTTCCAAAAGAGATGAAAAAAGAAGCTGTTACTAGAGTTGGCTCTTGGGAGCAAGACTGAGGTTGAGGGGTGAAGGTGACACTCCTTTTCATTTTACTCCCTTTAGTGTTTGAATGTTCTTTTACAAAGTACCTGACTCACTTTCATTCATTTTTATTTGGAATACTGCAAAGGCCCAGAGGAATAATATAAGCAACCCCCCAACCTACCACTGGGTCAGGAGTGACAGTGCTATGCCTGTGTTGGTTTTGTTGCACGTGAACTAGCAGAGGACACAAGTCCTGGGGTGGCCAGGTGTCTGGGAACCTCTTCTCCAGCTACTTCTGTAACAGGGTGGAATGGAGATTATTGCTGATATAACATTTCACCTTTTAAAATGTCTGACAATGTTCCCATCCTCAGAGAAGTCTGGGAATAGTCAGGCCACGGCACTGTGGACCACATGCAGCCAGTGCCACTTGGGAGAGGCCCCTGCTTTCAGGAGGGCCTGCGAGTGCGGGGCTTGGCTGTTCGGGAGGGCCACAGGCACGGTCCCTTGATGTGCTACGGCTGCAGGTTTTGGTTGATACTTTGAGAGGCCAGCTTTGTGGCGGAGGGGACAAGTGGGCAGCCCTGACTTTGTGGCTTTCCCAGAAGTGTGCTACAGTTGATTTGCCTCTACATTTATCCCACAAACCGACTTGTTGAGCACCTACTTATGGCAAGCAGAGCAGTGTTTGAAATGCAAGGATCAGGCTGCAAGCAATTCAAATGAGACTGCTTTCATGATGCTTAGTTTCTTGTGGGGGGACCCTAATTACCCAAGTCAACAAAGCCAGTCATGTCAGGAGGCAATGTTTCTAGCATGTTGACGCAAGGGAAATGTGAGAGAGGTTGACATAGGGTGGCTGTGGCCTTAGAGACAGAGGGTGGTCAGGGATACCCCACCCTCTGACCCAGGGATTTGGTGGTTCTGAGGTGGGAACTAGGGCAGTTTCGTCAGCCTCGCTCTGTTAATAACACCAGCAAACAGCCTTTCTGAGGCCCCTTGGCTCAAGCTCATTGTCAAATCGGCAGGTTGAGCCAGCAGGTGAGGAGGTAGAGTGGCGTTGTTAATGATTCTCACAATGACCTAAGGGTTCAAAGTGCCCGTCTCTGGAGAATGTTGTCCAAAAAAAGCCCTGAAGGTATTTATTAATCTGACTTAACCGACACCAGATGGTTACGGTTTCCCAAAAACAAATAGGGCATTTAGCCAAGCCCAACTCTAGCCCTGAGTGTGCTGGGGCTGCTGATTAGGTGGCTGCCCCTGTTAGGAAAGGGTCATTGCAGTTACAGATTGGGCCCTGCTGTCTTGCACATCCTTTTGTCTGTTTTCAGGTTCACACACGACCCATCATAGTCCCCAGATACAGGTAGAGCAGTTGGAATATGTTTGGGGAGAGGACGGTTGAGGAAGTGTCCCCCAGAAGGCAGAAATGCGGGAGTCCCAGGCCTTACTTGCACTGGTGAGGGGGCTTTGAGGCTGGGCAGGCACTGTGAGGAGCCAGGTTTTGTAACCCTTCAAGGTCCTCTCTGATTTCTATCAGCCAGGAGTCTATGAACTCCCTGGAGGCTGATTAGGAAGATATCAGATATTCTAAAAGTACTTTTTCAGGCTAAGCAAGGACAATATTCTCTCTCTTTCCCCAGCTTCTTTTCCTTTCTTGAGAAAAGCTGGGGTAGAAATGTGACAATGTTTCTCTAAAATGGAGATGGGCTTTGTGAAATTTAAAGCAAGTTGCCTTATAGTTCAGCTTTAATGAACTGTTTCTTTGAACAAGGGTCAGTCATTAACCTCTTTGGGCTTCATGGTCCCTCTCGTACTGGTAGCTGTTAGACAGAGGGCCACTCTGAGGCCTACAGGGTCCTGGGGGGTATGGAAAAGAATGAAGGGCTGGGATTGGTGCTGTGAGACAATAGGGAATGGTGGGGACTGTGGCAAAGTACTCTTTGGAGAGGACAGCTGAAATTTGCCCTATATGGAGGGCAGAGCCAGGGTTGCCAGGTCTTCCATTTTAAAATTTTATTTAATTTTTAGGATAAGCTGGAGATCTGACCTTTTTTGTTTTTAATCCTCTGATAGTTGACTTTTTAAATATTGGCAAGGAGCGGGGTTGGGGGTTGGGGGGCCATAACGCCCTGAGAGCCAAGTGGACAAGTCCCACAAATCTCTACTTTGTGACTTCCAGACCAAAGGGTTGTGAGGTTCTGGGCCAGGGATAACCTGGAGCGGTTTTGGCTGTAATGAGAATGACTTGAGGTTAATGACTGCTCACACTGTTATTCTGAGGGGGGCTGGTATGTATCTGTGCAGTGGGGTGGGCAAGCTCTCCATGGCCTTTGGGGCCCACTCCCAACTCTGAGAACTGCCCTCCGCCACTGAGAGATGAGCTGGGGGCTGACGTCCTGTCAGCCTGGCTGATCTACTGCCTTAGTTGGGTGCCCACAGGAGGGAACCAGGCAGCACTTGCTCCAGCCTCCCTGAATCCCTGGCAGTGCAGGATTTGCGGTCAGATGGATTAAAGTCAAGCTGCTCCCATAAGGCCTCTGAAGCTGGTGCAAGCCTGTGGTACCAATCCTGGAGAGGCAATTTTATTGAAAGACTGGGGAAAAAATTACACTAAAACAACCAGAGAGATATAATATGCATCAGGATGCAAAATTCACGTACATTTTTAAAGATAGAACATGGGGATATTTAAGAAATTTTGGACTTGGGTCAGAGAAGCCTTCATCACATAGGGGCTTCTTTTTTTTTTTTTTAATTTTATTGTTATTGTATTACATCCATCCCCTTCCTGCTCCCCTCTGTCCCCCTCCCCACCCACCCATTCCCCGCAAAGTCCATAGGGGCTTCTTATGGTGGAAAAGGCCTCAGAAGCTTCAAATTGAGGGAAACCATGTGTAGATGGTGGTCAGTAGCCTCAGGAAACAATGGAATGTGTCTCTCCTTCCCATGTTCTCCACCTGGGGGGTTGATCACTCAGACAAGTAAGTGGCACACCTTCTAATTCTGGACTTTTGCAGTATGTGCATGCTCTTTGTGAAAAATCCAAGGGAGCAGGCCTTCTCTTGGTGGTTTAGGGAGGCTGTGGGGACTGGGCAGGAAAGGGCTGAAATTTATGCTGCCTCTTCCCAGTTGGCCTCAGGGCCTCTTGGCTGTAACATCAGTTACCAGACCACGGGGCCTCAGAGAATGTGCACTTCCAAGGCAAAGCTGAGAAAAGCAATGTTTTTCCAATAGGCCCATGGAAACCATTCATTTTTATCTGGAAAGGCAGCTCAGAACTAGGCATCAGTACTGAGGACACCAAAGCTCTGGTCTTAATTCCTAACCTGAGCTGATTCTATTTTTGTCTGTTGCCCCAAGCTATTCCCCTAGCCTGGGCACAGTGGAGCTGAACATACGCACCATATTGGATTGGTGTATCTTACCCTTTTCACCAGTCAATCAGTGAAAAATCATTACCTGTTCTTGGTGTATCTTACCCTTTTCACCAGTCAATCAGTGAAAAATCATTACCTGTTCTAGAAACAGCTCAAACTCGATAGTTGATTTCTGAATTATCAGTGTACCTCAGTGACTTTCAACTGGTGTGCCACAAGAATTTTTAAAACATTCACTACCTGACCGTTGAGTCAGGGGCATGGGTCTTTTTCCCCTTAGATTGTCAAATAAAAAAGGACAACAGCCAACAGAACAAAAGCCATCCAATTTGAATGCCCCATCTTGAATCATAAATATATAGGGAATGTAATAGAGTTGCATCTTATTTGTCATGATGCATGATAAGGTTGTATCTTGATTAGTTAATTATTGGCACCAGAAATCCTTATATATAAGTATAGATACCGTCTTTTATTTTAATATTTTATTTATTATTTTTAGAGAGAGGGAAAAGGAGAGAGGCAAAGAGGGAGAAAAACATCAATGTATGGTTGTCTTTCACCTGCCTCCAGCCACAGAGCTGGCTGGGGACCTGGTTTACACCCAATTATGTGCCCTGGCTGGGAATCGAACCAGCGACCTTTGGGTTTGCCGACCAGCTCCTTACCTGTGCCACCAGCGAGGGCCAACACTTGCTTCTTTAAAAAGCCACTTTGGAGCAAAAAGGGTAAATAATTACTACCATTATTATTATTTTTTTTGTAAATCAATCAAGATTATACCTTTTTTTTTTTTTTTTTTTTGCCAGATTGGCAAAAAATATAATTTCTTGGTTGCCAGAGAATTTTAGTAATTAGTTTACATGTGCCATGAGATGAAAAAGGTCTCTGGTGTGCCCAAGTATCAGCATTACAGAAACCAAATCCTGCCTGCCCATCAGCCCTTTCCAGGTGACCCACACAAAGAAGTCTAACTGTTCCAAGTCAAGTGGGAGGAGATGTGGCAAATAAATAGGTAGAGGTGGCAAAATTAATGGCAATTTGGGGGCTCACCAGGTTTTTGGTCAGGGATCTTAGGGTCTAAATTGTGTTTGAGTTGGACTTACTCTGCTGCCTAGAACCAGTCAGCACCCATTCCACCTCTCCCCTATCCCCGCTGTTGCTTGTGGCACAGGGGTATCAAACTCATTTTCAGCGGGGCCACATCAGCCTTGCAGTTGCCGTCAAAGGGCTGGATGTAATTTTAGGACTGTATAGATGTAAATCCTCCTTGACAGTTAAGTGAAATGAAACAAGGTGCCGGGCTGAAGGTGCTGGGCCAGATAAAACGAGGTGGAGGGGTGGATTCTGCCTGCGGGCCTTGTGTTTGCCAGTTGTGTTCCAGAGTGGTCTTTATTCTGCCACTTGTTCTTTTATCAGCTGAAATTTGTTGAGTCCCAACCATGTGGAAAAGACAGTGCCAGGTTCCAGGAGAAATAAAAAGAAATAAAAGACAGAAGTCTTGTCATTCAGGAGTTAGAATGGTTTATCTTGCCTCACTCCAAAATGGATTTGAGTCATCTCAACACACTTGTACATGTAGATTAAAACAGGAGTGAGGCCTTTTGGCCAAGATGGAGGCATAGGTAGATACGCTGCACCTCTGTCCACAACCATAAGGATTACATCTACTTTAAAACTGTAAACAACCAGAAAACTACCAGAAAATCGAACTGCTTGGAAGTCCAACAAACAAAGGTACAAAGAAGTAATACCCACACAGGAAGGAGGGGTGGGGCCAGGGCGGACAGGACACAGTGTGGTGGTGGCTGCGGCAGCGGCAGTGGTGGTAGCAAAGCTATGGCTGTGGCCAGCTGGTGGAAAACACCGTCACATAGTATAAAAGTTGAGAGGGACACCTGGGAAGCAGTCCTAGCCCCAGACCAAACTGTGCAGGTCATGGTTCCAGCAGCAGGCAAAATGAAGTCTTTTGCTTCTGACTGTGAAAACCAGTGGGGGTTGGGGTGGAGAATAAACTGCCAGTCTCTCAGCAGAGTCCATTTGTTTAGAGGCCCCCAGGGTCCTAGAATATATGAAAACCCATCTACTCGTGAACCACAACTAGGGAAACAGCTAGAAGGGCATCGTTTCCATATGGGAAGCAGGTAAAGTAACTGGAAAAGGGGTGAATGCTGAGTGAATGACATTGTTTCCTCTCAGACCCCTCCTCCACATACAGTGCCACTACATGAAAGGGGTCACCCCAAAGTAATGAATACCTATGGCTCTGGCCCCTTATAATGTAATAAGTGAGACAGCTCTACCTAAGACATGAAGGCAAACACAGGAGCCTGTCAAGTTGAGGGGGCAGAGAAATATGGGACCACAGAGGGAACAGATCAAGGTTCCAGTGGAAGAACTGAGTAATGAGGAGATAGCCATCCTAATAGACTCAGAGTTCATCAGTATCACACTGGTGATAATGATGCTCACAGACTTGACAGATACACTTGAGTATGGCAAATGTAGAAGGGAAGAAGCAAAAAATGTGCTAAGTGAAATGAAGGAAAATTCACATGAAACCAATGATGAAGGGAAGGAAGCTAGAGTTCAAATCAACAATTTGGAACATGAGGAAGAAATAAACAGTCAACCAGTATAGTATGAGGAAACAAGAATTTAAAAAACAAGAGGCTTAGGAACCTCTGGGGCAACTTTAAATGTGCTCACATCTGAATCATAGGGGTGCCAGAAGAAGAAGAGGGAGAGCAAGAAATCAAAAAAGTTGTTTGAAAAAACAACAAAGGAAAACTTAACTTAATTTGGCAAAGTAAATAGACATACAAGTCCAGGAAGCACAGAGAATCCCAAAAAAGCTAGACCCAAAGAGGACCACAGCAAGACACATCACAATTAAAATGACAAATGTTAAAGATAAAGAGAGTATCTTAAAAGCAGCAAAAGAAAGGCAGTTACCTACAAAGGAAATCTGGTAACATCGTCAGCTGATTTCTTAAAAGAAACTTTGTAGGCAAAAAGGGATTGGCAAGAAGTGTTCAAAGTGATAAAAAGCAAGGACCTACAACCAAAATTACTGTATCCAGGAAAGCTATCATTTAGAATGGAAGGGCAGATAAAGTGCTTCCAAGATAAGCTGAAGGAGTTCATCATCATCAAGCCATTACTACATGAAATGTTAAAAGGACTTTTTTAAGAAAAAGAAAAAGATAAAAACTGTGAACATTAAAAAGGCAACAAATTCACAACTATCAACAACTGAATCTACAATAAATAAATAAACTAACCAAAAACCACAACGAATAGAATCATAGGTATGGAGATCATTTGAAAGGTTATTGGCTGGGGGGAAAGGGGAAGAATGGGGCAAAAGGTGTAGAGATTAAAAAGTATAATTTGTAGGTGCAAAATAGATAGGGGGTGTTAAGAATAGTATAGGAAATAGAGAAGCAAAAGAACTTATGCACGACCCATGACATGAACTAAATGGGGGAATTGCTGGCAGGAAGGGCATTCCAAGTAGAGTGGGGCAAAAGGGGAAAAATTGGGATATCAGTAATAAAATAATCAATAAAATATACTAAAGAATAACATTTTTATCACAAATCTGAGTTGGACTTTATCAACTACAGGCATACCTTGCTTTATTGCTCTTCGCTTTATGCACTTCATAGATGTTGCATTTTTTCCAAATTGAAAGCAAGACCTCTCCACCAGCAAAAAGATCATGACTCACTTTATTGCAATACTTTATTGTAGTGATCTGAAACTGAATCAACAACATCTTCAAGGTATGCCTATTTCCTTTTTTTCTTTTTTCTTCTTTGCATCTATTAAGGTCATCATGTATTTTTTTTTTTTGTCTGCAGTATTCTATATTAATTGATTTACATATGTTAAGCCAACCTTGCGTTCTTGGGTAAATCCCTCTTGGTCATGGTGTATAATCATTTTTATAAGTTTCTAGTTTCAAGTTGCTTATATTTTATTGAGGATTTTTGCATATTTACTTATGAAGGATTTTGGTCTGTCAGGGTAGTATTATTAGCCTCATATAATGACAGTCATGCCTCCTCTTCCATTTTCTCATCATTTTCCTTTGAAGGGGATAATTTATGGCCCATTATGGGTGGCTAGGAATAGTTCTCTATTCTTAAAGCAGTAAAGTGAAGAGCAATAAAGTGAGGTGTGTTTAATTTTGATAAAGTCCAACTCAGATTTATGCTTACATTTTTAATTTAATTTTTATTTTATTATTATTTTAAAAGGTTTTATTTATTATTTCCAGAGAGAGAAGAAGGGAGAGGGGTAGAGAGGGAGAGAAACATCAATGTATGGTTGCCTTTCACCTGCCCCCAGCCATGGACCTGGCTGAAGGCCTGGCTTGCAACCTGGTTCTGTGCCCTGGCTGGGAATCCAACCAGCGACCCTCAGGTTCGCAGGCCAGCGCCTTATCCACTGTGCCACCAGCCAGGGTTATTTATGCTTAAAAATTTTAAACAAGTTAGGAATAAAAAAGAATTTGCTAAATTTTATAAAGGCATTTATGAAAACCCACCGCTAGCATCATACTTCATGGTGAAAGACTGATACTCTGATTTTGGGTCAGGGTAATATTAGCCTCATAGAATGAGCAGGAGAGTGTTACCTCTTCCTCTATTTTTTCATCCATTACCTTTTTAAGGGGGAGGTAATTCATGGTCCTTTATGGGTGCCTGGTAACAGTTCTCGTCTCTCCTCAATGCTAATTCTTTGCAGAGATGTCTTAGAATTTATGCTTGGCAGCTCAATGTCATTGGCTCTGTCCCAAGGCCATTTGTCGTCGGTGTGTCTCAAAATGATGTGAGTCTGGCAGTCACATCTGCTGATGGATCCTCAGTTTCCCTGCAAGGATTGGGTGTTCTCACCAAGGAGCTGGGATACCTGGCTGAGACTGCTTCTCTCTCTGCTGTCTTAACAGAGCAGCCACGAACCACAAGGTACGCGAACAGGTACGCCTGGAACTGAGCTTTGTGAACTCAAACCTGCAGCTGCTCAAAGAAGAACTAGAGGGGCTCAACATCTCCGTGGGAGTCTATCAGAGCACAGAGTAAGTGGGGGTAACACCTCCTCCAGGTACTGTCTGAGCCCCAGAACAGGCCACACCACGGATGGTGCACAGGTAGCCCCAAGGGTGTGGCAGCCCCTACTTTGTGAAACGAGGAAATGATTAAGTTTGGGGTTGAGCAAGGTGTCAGGGGTGGATGTCTGGAATTTGTTGGGAGCTCCTGGAGAGCTGGACTTAAAAGGAACATAGTCTATGGGAGAACCGGGTGGCTGGCTGTAGGCAGGGAGACAGCATCTCTCTCATGGGCTAGCTGGTTCGGCCATAAAGATGCCCTGGGAGCACTTCTGTCGTTAGCTTTGAGAGCTGACATGCCAGGTGGGGCCCAAGTTGCCCTGCCTTCTTCCCTCTCAGCCTTACCACCATGCTCAAAGCCTGATTCTGGACCACTTTGTTGATAGAATGTAAAAATGTCTAAACTGATTTCTCTATTAAAGATTAGGGACTCAACACTAACTCATTACCTAAGGAGAAGGTACAAATAAGACACTTCAGAAATGTACCCCATTAAATATTTGAGGAACAGATGTTCTCACTGAGAAATGTCCCTTAGAGAGAGTTTGTGGGAGGCGGAGTATGAAGGTGTGGCCTTCAGAAAATCTCAGGGAATCTCCCATCCAAGGTGGAAAATGTTCATTTTCAAGGAGAAATAACTTTGACAAGCTCCAAAGGAGACTTTGCCAATTTTCTACGTGGAGAAGTGAGACTTCTCAAAAGGTAGGGGAGCCCCAGGGACAACTCAGTCAGGAAATTGTTCCCTGAATTCACAGAAGGATGACGCTTCAGAACCTGGAGTCATCTTTGGCCTGTGCTTTTTCCTGATTGTCCCCAGTCCTCTACATGGCAGGAGTGTGTTTCTCAGAGCCAGAAGGAAAGCATGAGCACGTGAAGAAACCTGTGAAACCTCTGGTCTGCCCTTTGCCACATCCGTTTAGCTGCAGGCTCCCAGGGCGGTTTTGAACATATAAGCAGAACCAGGGAAAGGTTTCTCCCAGCTTACATTCTGGCATTCAATTCCAGTGTCTTACCCAAAAGGTCAAAGCTCCTGGAGGAGGCAAGGCAGGGATAAATAAATGGGGGTATTTCCTATTCCTACTTGCTGTACTGACGCTCAGGGATATCCATTGTAAAGGCCTCCACAGAGACATGCAATTAAGGCCCCAGTGTGATCACTGCGTGGCTCTACAGTGGCCAGTCCATCTCCCTGGCCAATGGGAAGAGGGGAGAGAGATGCCCATGTTCATAATGCCACCTTGCATTTCAGTCCGCCCCCTTCCTGTTTACAAAGCAGCTTGCTTTTTTCTTAGCCCAGTTGATCTTTAAATACTTCTGTGAGGTAGGCAAGAAAGAAAGAAACAATCTCATGTATAGATGAGAAAACACAGGGAGGTTGGAGGTTCGCCCCAGAGTGGGGCTGGGGTGCCCCGGCCAGGGAGCCTTGATTAGGAAACTGGCTGTTGCTGGATAGTCACAGGGAGAGCAGGCCTTGCTTCCAACCCAGTGTGGGGTGGGACAGGGGAGAGGGGCATGGCCCATCCTCATCTTCTTCCAGCAGGGTCTAGCTTTCCCTGCTGGCTTGGGGGAAGCCACGCACCCCCGCTGCATCTCACCTGCTTTGAGCACAGCTGTCTTGTTTTCTCAGCGCAGTGGCAGTTTCAGATTACAGATGCGTTGCCCACTCACCCTGCTCAGCATTCCCTGCCTTCTCCCCTGGCTGGGCTGAGATCTCCTGTTACAGGTCAGGGAGCTAAATCCTTGTTTGCAGAACACAGCCTGGGCCAGGTTCACTTCCTGTTGGCCCTGCCCCTAAGAATTAAGCTCACAATACATTCTCAAAGCAACCTGTGAAGTAACCAAGTGGTCACAGGAAGGTAGAAGGGAAGCAGCTGGCCACGGCCTGACCCTGGCTTGGGGGCTGGGAGCCCTTAGTTGTCAGATGGGGCCTCTGCCCTCAAGGCTTTCCTTGTGCAGGTGATGAGACAGCTAGATATACCCCAGGGAGGAGGCAACTGAGAGCCTAGGGTTGGAGGGCTGCAGGAGGGATGGGACCCAGGCCCTGGTGCACTGAAGGAAGGTCTCAGCACAGTTGCTGAAGGAAGGGTTGAGATCAGAGGGATTAGCTGATTGAGAGAGTAGTGGGCTTGTGTGTTAGGCCTGGACCGGGACCAATTTTAGAACAGAGATAGGGATGTGACCAGAGTTGTCTTTATGGAACGTGAATTGGTGTGGGTCTGGTGTGAGAAGGGGTGGGACCTGAGCTGGCCTGGGCTGCTTGTGGATTGGGGGAACTGTGGATGCAGAGTGGTCAGCATAGGGATGTTTATAAACCTTGTTGTGTTTCTTATAGGGAGACATTTACAATCCCCCTGATTCCGCTTGGCCTGAAGGAAACCAAGGATGTTGACTTATCAGCCGTTCTCAAGGTAAGTCTCACAGCAATGGGAGCTAGACTCACCATTTAAAGGGAAAATGTAGATATTTAGTATCTCTTACAAGTAGCCTGAGGCTCAATGGGCCAAGTGTCAAATGATTTCCACAAGGTGACTCTGAGCCCCTTCCCAGGCCACACAGAGAGCCTGGTGCACCCTTCTTGCTTTCCTGCTCACCCTGGGGTTCCTTGTGTCTGGGGAAAGGAACCACCCCACCCCGGGAGGCCAAGTCAAAGCTGGCCTATGGTGGACATGCTTTGGAATTTAAAAATTGTATCCTACTTTGGTATCTTTTTTTCTCAAAATTTTAAACTGGTATAGGCCATATTTTTGGAAGAATAGCTAATTTATTTTTTTTTAAAGATTTTATTTCATTATTTTTAGAAAGAGGGGAAGGGAGAGAGGCAGAGAGGGAGAGAGGCATCAATGTATGGTTGCTTTTCACCTGCCTCCAGCCACAGACCTGACTGGAGACCTGGTTTGCAACCTTGTTATGTGCCCTGGCTGGGGAATCGAACCTGCGACTTTTGGGTTCGCAGGCTGGCGCCTTATCTACTGTGCTATACCAGCCAGGGTAGAATAGCTAATTTTTTATCCTGAACATTTTATGAAAATTTCCAAACTTACAGAAAAAAAAAAAAAAAAAAGGAAATTTTACAGCAAACTCCTGTATATTCACTACCTAGATTCTACCATGAACATTTTACTATAGTCACTTTATCACATACTTATCTATCTCTGCATCCTTGTGCCTATATATTAATCCATCATTTTTTTAAAAAATTGATTTTAAAAAGAGGAAAGGGAGAGAAAGAGAAACGGAGAAGCATTGATTTGTTGTTCCACGTTTCCTGTGTTCATCGATTGCCTCTTGTCTGTGCCTCGACTGGGGTGGGAGGTAGGGGTCCAGGTCTGCAACCTTGGTGTACCAGGTTGACACTCCAGCCAACCAAGCTACTCAGCCAGGGCCAGTCCATCTTATTTTTTGATGCATTTCAAAGTAAATCCAAGATGCTAGTTCACTGTCCTTAAATACTTAAATAACTAGAGTTTATGGTGGTTGTTTTTTTCCCCACCTGGGGATCTCTCAACTGCGTGTCCCTGGCAGGCAGCTGGTACTTGTACGCACCTGTGCCTGTCACTGAGCTGCATGCTAGTGATGTCACAGGCCCTGCCTGGGGGACCTATGTGTGGCTCACTGCTACATTCAGGTACATTCCCTGCTACATTCAGTGGGAGAGGTGGTCTGCTTGGAGGCAGCAGGAAATGCCTCGGTAGCAGGCTGGGCCCAGGAGAGGCCTCCTCAAGCCTGGAATGCCTTCTTGTTCCTCCTCCCACCAGCTCCATTAGTCTGAGTTGGATTTGGGTTTTGCTTTGTTTTGTTTTTTAATATTTATTTATTTTTAGAGAGAGGGAAAAGGAGGGGGAAAGAGAGGAAGAGAAACACATAAGAGAGAAACATTGCTTGGTTGCCTCTTGTACATGCCCTGACTGGGAACCAAACCCTCAACCCAGGCATATGCCCTGGCCAGGAATCTGACCAGTGACCCTTTATTTCACAGGATGATGCCCAACCAACTGGGCTATACAGTTCAGAGTCATCAGACTAAGTTTGAATGAATCACTTGAAACTTGCATTTAGGAGGAGAAAGTGGAGGCGGGGTGGAAGGTAGTGCCTGTCTCTGAGCTTTTGAGCACAGGCATGTTTATATAGGAATTAATTCCAGCATCATGGAAAATGCTTCAAAGAATTATGTTCCTTTTTGTAGCAATCCTGTTAGTTGACTCATTTTGGACTACTTTTAGTTTTAAAAAGAAAAAATTATCCTAGGGCATTTTGGATACTATGGAATTTGTTCCTTTGAAAGCAGACTGTTAGCCCTGGCCTGGTGTTTTCAGTTGGTTGGAGCATCGTCCCATGCACCAAAAGGCCACGGGTTCAATTCCCGATCAGGCCACATATCTAAGTTACAGGTTTGATCCCCAGTCAGGGTGATAATTGGAAGCAACCAATTGATTATTTTTTTCTCACTCTCTCCCACCTTCCTCTTTCTCTAAAACCAGTGAACATATCCTGGGGTAGGATTAAAAGGTTAAAAAAAACCACAATTGGTTAATTTTTGAAAGCTTCCACATTTGACCTCCATTCTGGAGCAGGGACTGTGAATTGCTTGACATGAGCCCTTTCACCCAGATCCTTTTTGCTTGCTGCCTTGTTTAAGTCTGGTGCTGGTCCCTGTAAGTTTGGGGTTTGTTCTGGAGTTTGAAAAGGACATTGGTGGTCTTGCCCAGGATCACCAGAGATTGAATTATGTGGGTAGAAAACAATCCAGGAACCACACACAGTTTTATGCCAACTTTTCATAGACTACTTGAACTTTTAGATGTGATACTTGTCTCAGGTCTGTGAGACTCAGACATTCTGTCTGTGAAGATATCGTTGTTGCTTTCATAGAATAGTTACCTGAAGATTTAATTTCTTGCTTGGTGCCAGAGCTGCAAGAGTGTAGGCCTTTTTTTTTTTTTTTTTTTTTTTTTTTTTTTAGTGTAAGCATTTTAAAGGGAAACTCTTGGAGAAACTTGGGATTTTATGGGCTTCTGTAAGACTCCAAACATGTCATGCGCTGAATTCCACATTAAAGCCAGTGAAGAAAATCACATGTTGTGGGCATGGCCAACTGCTATTCAGCTGAGGCTTCCAACCATGTCATTTTAGCTTAAAAGAGATCCTACAAATGTCAGTCCTACAAAAATGAGAACATTTGGGACATTCTGTTTTCTCCCTTCCACATTTGTGTTTCAGAGCAACAGACAGGTGCTACAGAAGTAGTTTGCCTGGCTTAATTAGGGCAATTCAAATTGTCTTTCAAATCTGGTATGTGTGTCTGTGTGATGTTTAATAGCCATTAAACCTCACAATGTGATTTGGTTTTATTTTAAATAAATAGGCTTTAAAATGGCCTCATTAAAAAGCATCATCCAAAGAATTGAAGTTTTTAAAATTTTAAATAGAACTATATTTATTTTTCTGATGAAGAACAGTGTTCCAAAATGTTCAGAGAATATCAAGGTGAGCATAGATCCCTCACAACGCACCACCTGTCCCACTCAGCTCTGTGACTTGCTCAGCACTTCATCCGTGTACACCAGGGGCCCTCTGATCGGCCTGCCTCCCAGGCAGGTGAGACTCATCCCTGCGAAGGACTCAGCCTGGTGCCTCTTTGTGCTTAAACAAGGTCGCTATTAATTTCCTTCTACAGTCAGCTTCCAAATACTTGGCTATTGTCAGCGGTTCTCTGTTGAGCATTTCAGCACCTTGCTGAATATTCCCTTTGGATACATTTCTAGATCTGAATTTGGTAAGTCAAAGATCCTTATATGACCTAACTTCCCACCAGAAATGGTCCTGCTTTCCAGCATGTAATTGTTCACCTTCCTGCACCTTTGATTACACTCGGTGTCACTCATCGATTTCATTTTTTAAAAACTATCTTTTTGATTTTTGTAAAATCAAGCAAAAGTGATACTTTATTATAGTTTGCATTTCTTGGATCAGAATTAGAAATAGAGTTGAAGATAGTTTTATGTATGTTTCCTTACATTACTCCTTTTCAAAATGACTGTTTCCATCCTTTTTGTGCTTTCCATAGCATTGCTCTTATTACTTAAAACAGTTTTGTTTTGTTTTTTAAAGATGTGAAAGACAATAACTCTTGGTTATATATAGTGTAAATATTTCTCTCGTTAAATTTTTTCCTTTAACTTTTTTATATAAGCAATAACCAGTTTTTTAAATATACATATTTTCTCTATATAGATTTTATGTTGTTAAATTTGTCAGTTCTTCCTTCTGCAATTCTGTCTTGCTAACATCTTCAGAAAGGCATTCTCTACACCAAGATGTCATAAATATTTTGCTGTTGTTTCTCCTGGTGCTGTTTAAACTTTTTATATTTTTTTTAAAATATTTTATTTATTATTTTTAGAGAGAGGGAGAGGGGGAGAGAGACATCACTGTATGGTTGTCTTTCACCTGCCTCCAGCTACAGACCTGGCTGGAGACTTGGCTTGCAACCTGTGCCCTGACTGGGGAATGGAACCAGTGACCTTTGGGTTCCCAGGCTGGTGCCTTATCCACTGTGCCACTAGCCAGGGCTGTTTAAACTTTTTTAACATCAACTCTTTCTTTTTATTTTTTTAAGATTTTATTTATTATTTTTAGAGAGAGGGAGAGAGACATCAATGTATGGTTGCTTTTCACCTGCCACCAGCTACAGACTTGGCTGGAGACCCAGCTTGCATCCTGGTTATGTGCCCTGGCTGGGAATCAAACCAGCGACCTTTGGGTTAGTAGGCCAGCACCTTATCCACTGTGCCACCAGTCAGGGCCAACATCAAATCTTTACTGAAATTAGTCTTGGGGTAAAATGTGAGGTGTAAGGCTTTAACTTTTTATTTTCACCAAATGAGCACCTAGTTTTCCCTGAACCATGTACCTAGAGTCCATCTGTGATGCTGGATGGTGCCAATTTCCCTCCTTTGCCACGCCTCCCACAACCCTGTCATCCTCCATCCTGCTCTGTGCCTAGGAGGCTTCCTGCTCTGTGGTTTCCTACTCGGTGTGGTCAAGGGGGAGGCGCACCAGCTGGAGATGAGAGGGCAGGAGGACAGGGAAGTTGGACATTTATTCCTGGCTCCAACTGGCTTCCTTTTGCGTTCCTTTAGAAAAGGGGACTGTGGCTGTCCTGTACCCACCTCAGGTAGCTGCTTCTCCTGGTTTTCTGAATCTCTTTCTCCCCCTTGGCTCTTCAGCTCTGGGGTTCTAATGTCTCTGGAGGTCCCATACCATCTACAGCGCTGTCATAGTCCTTTCCGTAAACTCCCATCGGTCACACTGTTTGTGTATGCCTCTTCCTCCCTGCCTGGACCTGTTGGGTGCTTATGCCTTTCCCACTTCCATGGAATCCTGGCTTTAGTTATATACTTGATTCTCAAATCTGCTTCAGGCCCGTATCTGGTTTCATTGTTCATCCATTTCTCACTGTTTAATCCCTGCATGTTTCAGCACTAAATAGAACAAGCCTCCTTTATTAGTAGGCTTTTCAAAATGTTCTTAGCATTTCTTCCACATTTTTACTCTCATACTTTGTGAAATAGTACTTTTGTGTTTTAATTGAAATTTCATTAGAATCATAGCCTTATTTGGACAAAATTTCACCTTTATAATATTGAACATTGTCATCCACGAAGATATTTTTTAATTGGTGATGTCAACAAATAGCAGATTTATGGTGTCAGGGACCATATCTATTTTTTTTTTAAAGATTTTATTTTATTATTTTTAGGGAGAGAGAAGGGAGAGAGGCAGAGAGGGAGAGGGACATCAATGTATGGTTGCCTTTTTCACCTGCCTCCAGCTATGGACCTGGCTGGAGACCTGGCTTGCAACCTGGTTATGTGCCCTGGCTAGGGAACTGAACCAGCAACCTTTGGATTCACAGGCCAGCACCTTATCCACTGTGCCACCAACCAGGGCCATATCTCTCTTATTTAAATGATTTTATGAATTAAATGAAAGCATGAATTAACAAATGTCCTTCAGTAAAGTTTAGTAGTTATTGGCTTAATTACATTATTTTTCTCTCTAGAAATATTGTGCTTTTGTTGTTATGGTGAAATTTATTGTTTCCCTGTTATATTTTCTAACTGTGTAAGAAAGGAAGACTATTGATTTTTATATGCTAACTTTTTAGCTAGTTTACTGAATTCTGATTAGTTGATGCTCTGAAGTTTTGTTAGTATACTTTTATTTTGCAAAAAGATTACTTTGTTTCTATCTAATATATCTTATTTTTCTTAATTTGTTGACTAGAGAACTTTCAGAATTATGCTAAGTAATAGCAATGTTGACATAAATTCTTGTCTTGTCCCTGATGGTTACCATGGGTTTCAGCTAGATATTTTTTAGCTAATAAATATAGTTAATTTACCCTAAGGTTCAAAGTCAGGTATACATTTAGAATTTTTATCAGGATCCTCTTTGACTTATATGAGTTTAACATAAGGTTTCTCTTAACTTCATGTTTTATTTTTATTTTTTTACTCATTTTTTTTAGAGGGGAAGGGAAGGGAGGAAGAAAGGGAGAGGAAGAGTAATGTATGGTTGCCTTTCACCTGCCTCCAGCTGGGGACCTGGCTGGAGACCTAGTTTGCAACCTAAGTATGTGCCCTGACTGGGAATTGAACCAGTTGAGTTTTCAGGCTGGTGCTCAATCCACTGAGCCGCACCAGCCAGGGTGTTAATTTTGTATTTTAAAAGTAATTCATCTACTTTGAAGAAAATTTTTGCTAATGTCCACAGTCTAGGTGGACAGAGCAACATGCTGCTTTGTAAAGCTTCACATGGGTGGTGGCCCTTCGCCCAGCTCTGGGGGATGTCACCAGATAAACCCTAGTGATCTTCATTCTTCAGATCATCCTCACCGTAATTGCTGTCAGTAATATCATTAATGACATTTGAAAACCATTTCATATTTTACCAATCATCATTTTATTAGTAGAGGAGCTAATTCTGAACACCAGCACTTTAAGTTGTAAAGAAA
>PVIW01003921.1:58230-149866 GCA_004026585.1 Noctilio leporinus
GAATACAAGGAATAGGCCTGCAGTGGTCAGGAGGAAAGGGGTTGGGGGGAGGGGGGAGGCAGAGGCAAAGAAGGGGAGCAGCTTAGACAAGAACCTAGTATAAAGGAACCATGGACATGGACAACAGGTGGGATTGACTTTGGGGGGAAAGGGTGGGTGGGGAGGGGGACAGAGGGGAGAAAAAAAAGGGATGGATGTAATACAACAACAATAAAATTAAAAGAAAAAAAAAAGAAAGAAAATCTGTGACAGCATCATAAAATAAAAAGTTGGGTCAAAAGGACCAGATTAAAAAAATAGGAGCCTGAAAACTATAGTTCAGGGATCATTTCCATAGTTCATTACTAAAAAATAGCCTGTGCATAGCCCTGGACCCAGCAAGACCTCTTCTCAGGATTTATTTTGAGGACCTAATCAAAGGTGTGCCCAGAGATGAGTCTCATGTGTTATTTTTAATTATAAAACTTACAAGTGACTTTTAAGTTCCAAAACAGTGGGTGAAAATGATCATGGTACATACTGGCTCATGTACATATAGTAGGTGCTCAGTTTACTTGTTGAATAAGTGAATTTTTATATCAGATGATTATATAAGCATTAAAGGTCATGTTTTAGAATACTCATATTTTATGGTATATGAAAATATTTGATGCATTGCCAATAAAAGGCAAAGCAAAACTATATTCTTTCAGTAGTATATGGGTGTGTATGTAGTTATGCATTGAACAGACAAAGACCAGAGGGAGCATTAAGGTAGAAAGTGTGTAAAAAGTATCCTCGCAGACACTTGGGAAACATAATTGCACAACCAAGATCTCTCCTCACCTTTCTGTTCAAAATATTTTAAATCTTCTCCCTAGAATATGTTTATTGATTTTAGAGAGAGAGGAAGGGTGAGAGAGACAGAGAAACATTGATGTGAAAGAGAAACGTTGATCGATTGTCTCCTGATGGGGGATCAAACCTACCATTTAGTTTAAGGGACCATACCCCGACCGACTGACCCATTGGGCCAGGGCTTTCCTCACCTTTTTTTCAGCCAACGAGAGCCAGCACTCGTGATGTTATGCAAGAAAGTCTTCTGCATATCCCCAGTACTGCTCTTGTTTTTTCCCCAATAATACTTACCATCTTCTAATATGCCACGTAATTTACGTGTTTGTTGTGCATATTACTTACTGTCTGTGCCCCTGGGAGAATAGAAGTTCCACTGGGCAGGACTTTGGTTTTGTTCCCTGATGGAGCCCCAGGCACGGTGAACATGCCTAGCTCAGGGGCACGCACCTCAGTATGTGCTGTATGAGTGAGTGAGCTCAGAGCACTTGTCATGCTCCAGGCGGTGGGCCCTGTAGGGGGTGTCGCTGGGGGGCTGCCTCTGTGGAAGTGCCAGAGCTGCTGTCACAAATGTTCCCATCGCAGACCTTGAGGGTGTCATCCTTGTCACACCCCCAAGACACAAGTTTCCTTTTCCAGGAGGATGCTGTGCCCAGGCACTGAGGGCAGCCCAGAGGCTGCAGGTCTGAGCCCCTGAACTCCTGTTACTTTTATTAGAATTGCTTAATGTATAGGTCTGTTAACTATTACAAAGACATGTTTACAAAAACCTTCAGCTTTCCTTTTTACTGAAGCAACACAGTAGGAAATTTAAAATATATACAGCCCTGGTCATGTGACTCAGTTAGTTGGAGAGACCTCCGTACAGCTTTAAAAGTCTGTGAGTTCAATTCCCGGCCAGGGCATATACATGGGTTGTGGGTTTGACCCTGACGGGGTCATGTAAAGAATGATTCTGCCCCTCCCCTCCTCTCTCTCTAAAATCAGTAAACATATCCTCATGTGAAATATACATAAACACAATTAAGAAAATAAACCCTACCACTCAGAAAATCACTGTAGTATGCAATCTTCCATAGGTTTCTATGTATTCTACATGTATTTTTATTTACTAATTTTTTTTCCATTTTTGCTTTTCTTTTATTTTTTTGGTGGTTTTTTTTCCCTACCAGGTGACCAAGGGGTTAAAGGGGCAGGATGTGAAGCATTCAGCCCCTGTGGCCATGCGCAGGAGTAGCAGGGGCTCAAAGACAGCACATTCTACATGTATTTTTCTTTCTTTCTTCTTTCTTTCTTCTTTTGTATTTAAGATTTTATTCGTTACCTTTAGAGGGAGGAGGACAGGGAGGAGGAAGAAAGGGAGAGAAACATCAATGTATGCTGCTTTCACCTGCCTCCAGCTATGGACCTGGCTGGAGACCTGTCTTACAACCTGGTTATGTGCCCTGGCTGGGGATCAAACCTGTGACCTTTGGGTTCACAGGCTGGCGCCAGTCCACAGAGCCACCAGCCAGGGCTTTTTTTGTGGTTTTGAATGACAGTCTATCTTAATTTTATCATATCCCATTTTTCTTACAGGATTTTATTCTGGAACATTACAATGAAGATAGCTACCTATATGAAGATGAAATAGCAGATCTTATGGATCTGAGACAAGTACGTTTCTACAAGCAGCAGGTGGGGAGGATGGCAGCTAGAGCCTGAATCTTCAGAATATCTCACTGTTGCACCTGAAATCTCCCAGAATTGCAGATGGGTGGAGGTGACGGGGAGGGGCTGTCGGAATCATCTGTTCTACTTGTCACATAAGACCACAGAAGAGAAGAGACCTGCCATTGGCACACCTGGGGCTGGATTTGGGACTCCTGAGTTCATCCCAGCCTTTTCCACCCCTCCTAGAGTTCATGATCCCAGTAGCAGGGCCCAAACCTCACAGAAACAGCGTGTGCAAACACCTTCCACCTTCCACCTTCCACCGGATCTGCTCCGTCCTCACCAGCTCACCCCCTTCCGTGGTTCCTTTCCTTTCAGGCCTGTCGGACGCCCAGCAGGGATGAGGCCGGTGTTGAGCTGCTAATGAGTTATTTCCTCCAGTTGGGCTTTGTGGAGAGCCGGTTCTTCCCGCCCACCCGACAGATGGGGATCTTGTTTACCTGGTAGGTGCCAGGGTCTGTGCTGTGCTGCCCTACTTCAGTCATGCAGGCTCCTCTGCACTGTGGGGCCCCTCTTTCTAATTGTTCCCTTTGTCCAGGGTGTGTAGATAAACTGGCGTTTTTTTGTGAAGGGGACCCAAGGGGAGACCCAAGGGGAGACCCAAGGGGAGACGGCTCCAGTAGACCTTGTCTTTTTGCTTCTCAGAACAAATGAGCCGAAGAGAAGAGGCATTTTTTTCATGCTCATTTTACCATCGGGGCTCTGAGGTAGAACTAATAAGAAGCAAGATTCTTGTCTCAGAAAGGGTGGGGGCTGGGAATCAGGTTCTGTTCCAATGACAAGGGCTGCAAACAGAAGTGGATCAAATTAAAAATGAAGCAGAATATTTGGTTCTTTCCAAAGTTGGTGGTTTCCCTTTTTTTTTTTCTTCTTTACTGACTTGAGAGAGAGGAAGGGGGAGGGGAGCGAGAGAGCGGGCAGGAGATAGACATTGATTTGTTGCTCCACTTACTGATGCATTCATTGGTTGATTCTTGTATATGCCCTGACCCAGGATCAAACACACAACCTTGGCCTATCAGAACAATGCTCTAGCCAACTGAGCTACCTGGCCAGAGCCAGAGTTGGTATTTTCTTTATTTTAAAAACTATTTATTTACTTTTTAGAGAGAGGGGAAGGGTGGGAAACATTGATGTATGAGAGAAACAGTCATCAGTTGCCTGTCACGTGTCCCCAACTGGGAACCGAACCTGCAGCCCAGACATGTGCCCTGACTAGGAATGGCATGGGCTACCTTTTGGTTTGTGGGGCGATGCCCAATCCACTGAGCTATACCAGTCAGGGCTAAGGTTGGTATTTTAAAAGATTAGTGGTTTTCTTTTGTTTAGTTGGGTTTTTTTCAATGTATGGAGGCCTTTCACCTGCCTCCAGTTACAGATCTGGCTGGAGACCTGGCTTGTAACCTGGTTATGTGCCCTGGCTGGGAATCAAACCAGCGACCTTTGGGTTTGCAGGCCAGTACCTCATCCACTGTGCCACCAGCCAGGGCCTAGTGTTGTTTTAATAATTTAGAGATGTTGTACCTGTCCTCTGAGTGTGGGTGAGAGGAAACTAAATCCCTGTGGTAAAGACCATGTTCAGAGTTAAAGTGTATCACAGTAGGCCCATATGGTGCCTGCCTTTTGAAAGGAAAGGCCGGTGAGTTCTTGTAAAGATGCTGTAAGCTGTTGGCTCTGGTGAAAGTGCTAAAGGTGAGATTTTGTTTATTATTTTTCAGAGAGAGGGGAAAGGAGAGAGGCAGAGAGGGAGAGAGACATCAATGTATGGTTGCCTTTCACCTGCCTCCAGCTACAGACCTGGCTGGAGACCTGGCTAGAGATCTGGCTGGAGACCTGGCTGTAACCTGGTTACATTACCCTGGCTGAGAATTGAACCAGTGACCTTTGGGTTTCACAGGCTGGTGCCTTATCCACTGTGCCACCAGCCAGGGCCTTCACCTCAGTCTTGAATGAAGGAGAAGCCTCCATGTCTACCTCCTGGTTGATGTGTGAACCTTAAAACAAATCCTGAATCTTTAGACTTTAGCAAGAATTATGCAGGGTTTGTAATGGCTGTATTTTATTTAGGAGAAGCCTTATATTTAAAAAATACACATATATTTTTAGACTAATGTTGGGTTCATAGCAAAATTGAAAGGAAGGTAGAGAGATTTCCCTTAAACCTCCAGCTCCTACACACCAACAACCTCCGCCAGTGTCAACACCCCCACCAGAGGGACACATTAACTACAACTGGCACATTACCCCCCGGAGTCCATAGTTCAAATAGGGTTTACTCTTAATGTTGCATACTCACTATGGAGTTGGTAAGTATGTAATGACAAGGATCTACTATTACAGTATGCGGAGTAGTTTCACTGCCTTTAGATTTTTTGGGCCCCACCTATTTGTTCCTCCCCCTTTATTCCCCCTGAAACCCTGGCCACCACTGATTTTTTTTTTTTCTATCTCCATTGTTTTGCCTTTTCCAGAGTGTCATGTAGCTGGAATCATACAGTATGTAGCCTTTTCAGAGTGCCTTCTTTCACTTAGCAATATGCTCTTTTTAAGGTTCCTGCATGTCTTTTCACGGCTTGCCAGCGTTTTTCTTTTTAATGCTAAATAATATTCACTGTGTGGTTATGTCACAGCTTTTTTTAATCCATTCACCTACTGAAGGACATCCTGGTTGTGAAACCTTGTTTTTGCGTGCCGTTGTGGATGCTTCAGTACGAGCAGGCCAGTCATCTTGTTTGGAAATGAAAGCCTGATTGCATGCGCATCTTTGAAGTTTAGTCAAGAAATAAGTGTTGTACAGTTTTTACCCCCAAGTGGCATTAAGTAGCCCAGTAATCTGTATTCTCAGAGACATTACATTTCTCTCAAATAGGTATGACTCCCTCACCGGGGTCCCAGTCAGCCAACAAAACTTGTTGCTGGAAAAGGCCAGCATTCTGTTTAACATCGGAGCCCTCTACACGCAGATTGGGACCCGGTGCAACCGGAAGACGCAAGCTGGGCTGGAGAGTGCGGTGGACGCCTTTCAGAGAGCCGCAGGTGTGTCTCCCAGAGCACTGCTGGGATGGGGTCCTGGTCCCATCAGTTGGCCCTGGGCACCCCAGCTGGAGTGGATCTGTGGGCCCTTCTGGCCCACACTTGGTCTCCCGGGCCTGAAAGGGCCGAGTCAGCTTCCAGCGCTGGTGTAATTTCCCACCAAGAGAATGACTTCATGGCTTAAACCCCGTTGGCACAGCCTGGGTCTGGGTTATGGCTCGTGTCCACTGGGAGTTCTGCGGTTAACGATTAATCTTTCCCGAGTGAGTGGCCCCCAGCATGACAGTGAATGAGATGTTCCTTGGAACACTATATTGAAGAACAGAGTAAGTTTTTCTGAGCAGTAAAAATGTAGGCTTTTAAAGAAATCATGTGTGTTTCAGTATTATCTATTACTATGTATGCCTTTATCTTTTGCTGATTCTATGAAGCCTGCCCCCATAAGGTTGCTCTTCTTGGTCCCTTTTCAAATGACACTTAGCAGGACCAACGGGCAGAGGCCTGGTGCAGTGGGTTGGCCTGACACGTCTCACAGGTACCCAAGGGTCCTGCCTTGCTCCCCTCGAGTAGGGCCTGTGTGTGGCATACTCAGGATGAACCAATATGCTAAGACTCCATGTAGGAATTGATTTCTCTAGCTGTAAATCCTTTTCTGGACTCTGAGGAATCTTGGGCAGGTTTACTGTGTGGCCTGCCTCTGAGATTACAGATATGGATAGAATCAGAACAAAGATTGAGAAGAGAGTGGAGAAACCCAGAAAGGAGCAAATAGCCTGCGGTAGTTTCCATCCTTCTGCAGAGCGGTCTATGCTTTGAGGCAAAAACCAGAGGAACCAGTCAGATGGGATTCATGGTGGAGGCTTTATTTTAGCTGTAGGTTGATGTCTGTTTATGTTGTGACAGTTAATTTTCTAAAGCAAAAAAATGTCAGCTGAGGGCTACAGCATGAAAATTTCTCTCGGGATCGGCAGAGCTGATCTTTCCTAGGGTCCTTGGGAAAAGCCCTACTTTTCTGAATACCTGAGGTGTTAAGTGTGACTCCTCACCAAGAGCCCCTCACTCATTCCACCTGCCTGCTTCCCCTTCGCCTTCCTCAAATGCCTTCATGTTTGGAATTTCTCAATTGCCCCAGGAGAGATAGGAAGGATGGGAGCAGACTGGTTTCCCTTCCTGATACAGATGTAAATGTTGGAGAGAGAGTCAGATCTTTTTAAAAACTGTGGTAAAAGATGCATAACAAAATGACCAGTTTAACCATTTTTAAAAGTTCATCATTGGCATGAAGGACATTCACATTATTGTGCAACTCTCTCTCTCCATCATCCCGAATTGAAACCCTGTTCCTATTAAATAGTAACTCTCCGTTTCTCCTCCCCCTCCCAAACTGCTGACAAACACCATTCTACATTTTATCTCTATGGATTCCAGACTATTTCAGATACCTCAGCTCAGTGGACTCATACAGTATTTGTCCTTGCGATTGGCTTATTTCACTTGGCATAATGTCTTCTTCCATCTTGTATCATGTTTCAGAATTTTCTTCCCTTTTAAGGCCGAAAGATATTCCATGGTCTGTTTATACCACATTTTGTGTATCCATTAATCCACTAATGGACATCTAAGTTGTTTCTGCCTTTTGGCTATTATGAATAATGCTGCCATGAATGTTGGTCCACAGCTACCAGTTTTAAGTCCCTGCTTTCAGTTTTTTTGTGTGTATACCTAGGAGTGGAATTTTTGGATCTTATGGTAATTAAGAATCATATTTTTGAAGGTGCTCCAGGATTTTTGCTTCTGTTAATTCTGTATGTTTTTGAGCAGCACGGTGAAATAAATATGGTCCCCAAATAATGTGCAAAAAATTTTTCAATTGTAGGGGTTTTAAACTACCTGAAAGAGACATTTACGCACACACCGAGTTATGACATGAGCCCCGCCATGCTCAATGTGCTGGTCAAAATGATGCTTGCACAGGCCCAAGAAAGTGTGTTTGAGAAAATCTGCCTTCCTGGGATCCAGAATGAGTTCTTCATGCTGGTGAAGGTGGCTCAGGAGGCTGCCAAGGTAAGCCCTCCCAGTTCCCATGATTTTCAGGGTGGCAGGATGCGTCGGTGCGGGCCCATGGGAAGCAGTGGGGACATCCCACCACATTTGCCCATGGCCTGGGCAGCATGCCCACCCTGGTCAGAGTACTGGCTTGCATTTTCATGGCAAGTGCTCGTGTTTTAGATACGGATCACTGATTCCATCTGCAGCTTAGCCTAAAGACCAGCATAATGTCAGTTGCCTGATCTCCCTATTAACTCTGACACTGACAGCATGACGATTCTTGGAGTCACTCCCAGATTCTGGAGTGGCCTCTGGCACAGGCTGCTGCAGAGAAGAAAGGGCCCTTTTTCTCCAGGTCGGGTGCGTGAGGGTCCCTATGCCAAGCTCCCCCTTCTCAACATCCCTTCTGTTGCAGGTGGGAGAGGTCTATCAGCAGCTACACACAGCCATGAGCCAGGCGCCAGTAAAGGAGAACATCCCCTACTCCTGGGCCAGCCTGGCCTGCGTGAAGGCCCACCACTACGGAGCCCTGGCCCACTACTTTGTAGCCACCCTCCTCATCGACCACCAGTGTAAGGCTTGGTGGGGCTCAGAGGCTCTGGGCTTCGGTCAGGGCTGTGGTTTTCCTGCCTTCAGGAGATTCTGAGCTGAGTAGGGGTTGTCTGCCTGCCCTGGAGGTGCTCATGGCCCCAGGACAAAGGGCAGGGGTGGGATTAGGTGTTCTGTGTTTCCCTGTGGGAGGGAGAGGGGAGGTGCTAATTCTGCCTGGGAAGGAATAGACAGCCTCATGGTCTAGAACAGGGCAAGGACCAGGAGGCATTTGCCTCAGACAGGGAATCTAAAGGAATGCCTCAGAGTTCAGTAATCAAGATAAAATTTTGATGTGATACTTGAAATCAGAATTAATGCACAAAGAGAAGAATTGGTAACAGCGCTGTGCTCAGCCACATCAGAGCCCAAAACAAAAAGAGATTATAATTTTTTTTTAACGTGGAAATTTTGCATTGATTTTGATGTTTAGAAACTTGTATTAAACCCTTACATGCCTTGATTGTTGAATTTTTGGCACCCTCTTCAGTTTTCAGCTGGATGGGAGTACGTCACTCTCCTTACCCTAGTTTTGGCTCTGATCTCAGGTTGGGTGGGATTTTTGTTGTCATTAGTACTAATCAAGGCAGCCCCCAGCATAATGGAAAGTATAACCTGTGGAACCAGGTTTCCTGGGTTCATATCTCACGTCTGCCATATACTAGCTGTGTAATCTTGGGCAAGCTACTTAGCTGCTCTGTGCCTTGGTTTTCTCATCTCGAAAATGAGGATACAAAGGGAACCCGTTTCACAAGACTGTTGTGAAAAAAGAGTGCCTGTGTGCAAACTCAATAGTGCCTTGTATGCAGGTGGGCTCTGTGAAAGAGTTAGCTGTTCCTGCTAGTATTATCATGCAGTTCTCTAGGCAGGGCAAGCCATGTAAACCAGTGGAAATAGTGTTGCAAAAATCGCAGTGGAGACACCAGCAAGGCAGCAGTTGGACTCCCTGGTGTATTGATGGACTCATTTGAGTTGGGCTTTGAGCTCTGAGAACTTTCCCAGAAGGGAAAGAAAGGACAACTAGAACAAGAGCACTACCTGAGCTCTGGGACTGAGGCTGAAAGCATTGAGCGCAGTAGTGAGAGGTTAGAGGGGCGGGTGCAGGTAGAGGCCGCCAGAGGTTTGAGGCAGGACTGCACTAGAAGGTTCTGGGAAATAGGTGGCTGGGAAGGGACTGAGAGTGGGGCCTCGATGCCCAGTTATGAGTCCCAAGTGTGCAAAGTCTTGTGGGCTGGATTGCTGGGAGTGTGTCCAAGGGCAGAAAGGAGACCTGTTATTTCCATTGCCTTATAAAACTGGAGAAAGAAATCTCTAAGTGGGTCTCTGGCACTGTGTCCAGAGAAGGGGCTTATCCTGTGGCTCTCGTTGCAGTGAGGCCTGGCACAGATGAAGACCACCAGGAGAAGTGCCTGTCCCAACTCTACGACCACATGCCGGAGGGGCTGACACCCTTGGCCACACTGAAAAGTGCTCACCAGCGTCGGCAGCTAGGTGCCTACTGGCTCTCCTGTTCCCGTCCTCCTTGTGCCCCATTTGATGCCCAGCTGTTCCTGCTTACAAACAACCCAGACATGTCCCCAGGGCAGGGCTCTGAGAGCTTGGGTCCAGAGTCATTGTGGCCAATGTCCTTTCATGTCTTCTGGCTTCCAGAGCTGTGTTCTCATGGGTTCTGTGAGGGCCCAGGCTCCCCAGCGGAACTTGAGGTTTGACAGTCTTGCAGCATCTCTAGTGTGGAAGAACACAGTGGTTCATTTTCTCAGGTCACACCTGAAAACCAATAATGAATTGTCCTGGTTTGGCCTCTGCCAAGTCTCAGAGTGAATAGCAAACCTGCCCCTCCCCCACACCCACACAGTTTTCCCCTCTCACCGATGGAACTGCATCCTTCCAGGGGTGCCGGCCAGAAACCTTGGACTCACTTGTCTCCCCACAACTGATTAGCAAGTCTCATTGACTTTATCTAGAAAACGGGCCATTGCTTACCCTACTACCCTGGTCTAAGCCACACTCGTGCAGTGCTTACTAAACTGATATTGACTTGCTGAAACCTCACCTAATCCTATGAGATGGTTCTGGCATGATCCATGTTTTTCAGTTGAGGACACAAGCCCAGAGAAGTTACACAGCTGGCTCAGCTTTCTGCAGTGGCCTTATAGCTGGTCTTCTTCCTTTCCTCTTTGTTCCTTCATTGTCCATTCACATGGTTCAGATCACCTCAGTCCTCTGCTCATACCCTGATGGGCTCCCATCTCACCCACAATAGGAGAAGAAATCTCCATCTGCATGGTTGGGCCACTGCTCCTCTCTGTCCTCATTCCTTACCCATCTCTACCTAACCCCAAGTTCCTTGCTGCTCTTTCTCCTTTCACCAATGCTGTCTGTCAGATATCCCCAAGGCTGCGCCTTCCCTTCCTGCAGGGATCTCTTCAAAAGTTACCCTCAAGCCCTGGCTGGTGTGGCTCAGTGGATTGGTGCTGGCCTGTGAACCCAAAGGTAGCTGGTTTGATTCCCCAGTCAGGGCACATAATCAGTTTGTAAAGCCAGGTCTCCAGCTAGGACCAGAGCTGGAGGCAGGTGAAAGACAAACCATACATTGATACTTCTTTCTTTTTCTTCCTCTCTCCCTGCCCTTCTCTCTGAAAATAGTAAAATCTCTCTTTTTTTTTTTTTTTTTAGATTTTATTTCATTATTTTTAGAAAGGGGGGAAGGGAGAGAGGCAGTGAGGGAGAGAGACATCAATGTATGGTTGCGTTTCACCTGCCTCCAGCCACAGGCCTGACTGGAGACCTGGTTTGCAACCTGGTTATGTGCCCTGGCTGGGGAATCGAACCTGCGACCTTTGGGTTCGCAAGCTGGCACCTTATCCACTGTGCTACCAGCCAGGGCCGAAAACAGTAAAATCTTAAAAAAAAATAAGTTACCTTCAAAGAAGCCTTCCCTGGTCACCCATCCTAGAAGAAGAACTTTCCATTCCCAGTCTTCTCTTATCATGTCTGCTTACTCTTGTTTCACATTCTCCATAACCCGGTTGCCACACATGCCATCAGTAGTGCTTTGCTTATTAATTGTCTGTCTTCAAACACTAGCGTGTGAACTCCATGAATGCAGAGGCTAGTTTCTGTGCGTTGCCTTATCTTTGCTGTCTGGAGCACTCGGTATCTATAGGTGTTTTACGGACATAAGTGAACATGTTGCATATGCATTTCAGAGGGACTTAAGCCATCCGGCGAGATTCTTCAGGAAAGAGGACGTCCACCTTTCTGGGCTGACCCCGGGCACCTGGGCTCTCCTGGAGGTACCTGTGTTGCAGTTTAGGACACATGTCCCATGGGGTTGCTTTTGTGTTGGCAGGCAAGTCCCACCTGCGCACAGCCATCGGCCATCACGAGGAGTCCGTGCGGGAGGTGAGCTTGTGCAAGAAGCTCCGCAACATCGAGCTGCTGCAGGAGGTGCTGGCCGCAGCGCAGCAGCGGTCCCAGCTCAAGTACACGCAGCACCAGGAGCAGGACGACCTGCTGGACTTCATCAACGCGCCTGACATTATTTGTGAGTGCCAGGCGCCACGGGTGCCCTCCGTGAAAGGCAGGGGAACTGGGGCGCGCAGTCTTGATTTGCTCATTCGGGGCTGAGCACTGGGATGGGGCAAAACTCGGCCCTTGCCCAGCTCCTTGTGCCTGAATCCAGGGGTTTCTTGAGGGTCTCATCCTCGTCAACCCCTTAGCGACTTCTGACTTCTGACCTGCCTCTCGATACTCCTCCCTTGGTGTCGGGGTGTCCTGCCACCTTGTCCATTCCCACCTCCCTCTTCACCCCCTTTTGTTGACTGTCCTTACCCAATCCCACCCACCCTTCCTAAAGTCACTCAGCTTCCTCTGGGGTTCCAGCCGTCACCTATAATCAGGACACCTCAGAAACTACCTTTCACCTTGACATTTTTGCTACATTCCACACCCACCTGCATTCCATCTGCCTTCAAGGAAATAGCACTTGGCTATCTTTCTTTCACAACTTGGGCTTCTCTGTTTGAAAGCCGCTGCATTCCTACTCCCTCTACTAGGCTTGCTCGTTCCCCTGTTTTCATTCACCTTTCATTTGCACCAACATATTTTTTCCTTTAAGACAAAAGTTACTTTTATTACGAAATGAGAGGTAAAACTTTTACTGATATAGTGGAACCAGAGGATGCAGGGAAAATTCTTTAAAACCAAGTTCATTTTGTGTGTGTGTGTGAGAGAGAGAGAGAGAGAGAGAGAGAAAGAGAGAGAACACTTAAGTTCTACCCTCATAGCAGATGTTAAGTATACAATATGGTATTGTTAGAGCCCCAGAACTTATTCATCTTGTATAACTGAAACTTTGACCAACATCTTTTCGTTTTCATCTTCCTACCCCTGGCACCCAGCATTCTGCTCTCTGCTTCTATAAGTTGGACTATTTTAGATTCTACATATAAGTGAGCTTGTGCACCTGAGGCTTTTCTAAGGATCTCCACGGTGTTGAATACTGTCCCAGGTTTGGGAATACGGAGGTAGAGGTAAATGGGATGGTTGTTGCTGCCCTTGGAGAGATGGCAGTAGGTTCTTCCCTGGACGTCAAGAGTGGAGGGACTTCCCTGAGAGATGGCTTTACAGTGAGGAATGACTAGGATCTTTCCAGGAATTAGGGGAGGGAGGTAGAGAAAGACCCAATCAAGGGAACCCCCTTTGACTATACCCCCTCCTACATGAATCCCTAAATCTCTGTCCCTAATCTCTGGAGTTCTACCCCCAATGTTCGGTGACCAGTTCCTTAGAATTAGATTCTAGGTCAAGCTAGAATACTGGGCTTGTCTGCAGTCATGTTGGCTGATAGCTACTGAGCATTTGAGGTCTGCCAGGCACAATGGTAAGCACCATTTAGAACCAAAATCTCATTCAACTCTCCTTCTAACCGGTTGAGGGAAGTCCTGGAATTGCCCTTATCTTAGAGATAGTAAATGTTTAGGGAGGAGAAAGGTTTTGCTCCAGGTGACCAAGCTGATTGGTGGAATCAGGAATGGTGCTCAGAGAGTCTCTTTTATGGACCCCATGGCCTAATCCTTGGCCCACTTGTCCCCACCATGTGCTCTGTGACAGGAGGTAGAGACATAACGTCTGTGGAGGGAGGGAGATACATGGTCCCTGGTGAGGTCCAGGGGTGGTGGCACCTTCTTTTAGTGGGTAAACAGCCTGTCCAAGACCAATGCTGTCTCAGGCAGTTTGTAAGAAGCCACAGGGCCGTCCTGTTACTAGGGGAGTGTGTTCTACCTTGGTGGTACCAGTCTGCTTCCTTGAATTTTCTAAAGATCTTATTTATTTATTTTTAGAGAGAGGGAAGGAGGGAGAAAGAGAGGGAGAGAAACATCAATGTGTGAGAGAAAAATTGATAGTGGTTGCCTCTCTCATGCCCTCACAACTGGGGACCTGGTTTGCAACCCAGGCATGTGCCATGATTAGGAATCGAACTGGTGACCCAGCCCAGTGCTCAATCCACTGAGCCACATCAGCCAGGGTTCTTCCTTTTTGTACTATTGTTTACATACTCCTATATTTAGCCTGCTCTGGGATCCTTTGTGAGAAGCCAACCATCCTTGTGGTAAGTGTGGGTTGGGCCTGCCACAAATATGTGGAGATTTGAGCTATTGGTATAACTGTTTGGCAGAGCCACTGCTTGATGTGAAGTTATCACATTACCCACTAGTGATAAAAGAAGCAGATCTCTAGGACTGTGCTGACAGACATGATACTTCCTTCCACAACAACAGCCACTCCTAAAACATAGATCACCTCAGTAGGGTTCTGTGAGTGTCAAAAGAAGTCCACCAGACTATAAGTATAAATAAACTACTTGAAGGCAGGGAGTGTGTCTGTTTGTCACTACTATGTCCCAGTCCCTAATTAGGGTATGGCTCCTAGTAGATACCCAAATGTAAGATACAGGTCACACTGGGCCAGGGGGTTGACCAGCAATCCATCTCCTGTACTACTTGTCTAAACCAAGTGGGAGCAAGACTTTCTTCCTCTTCCCTTCAGAGAGAAGACTTAGACCTGAGTTTTCAATGATAACTTTCAACTATAGAAACATCTTTGCTTTCCCTTCTCATCCTATTTTCTAGCTAAAACTGAGCAAGAGGTTGAAATTGTACCGCCACAGTTCTCCAAGGTGACAGCAACAGACTTCTTCCAGAAACTGGTACGTTGAATACTTATTTCAGAATGATCAACAGGATAGCTTTTATGTAGAAGTATGTAAAAGAATATTTTTAGTTATTTTAAGTTTTAGAGATTTTAATTAAGATAATTTTTAAATATAACTTTTTAAAGATCTTATTATTTTTGGAGAGAGAGGAAGGAAGGGAAAAAGAGAGGGAGAGAAACATCGATCAGTTGCCTCTCACATGTGCCCCAACAGGGGACTGAACATACAACCTGCTGAACCACATCAGTGCCCAAACAACTGAGCCACAGCAGTCAGGGCTAAAAGATCATTTTATTTACAATACATTGGCTATTTTACACAGTGTGGCAATTAATGTTTTCGTATGACTGCTGTAGCATGTATTATCCCAGATGGTGCCAATACATTAGACTTTGAGCAAGGCCGAATTAAACCTGTAAGGACAAGACAACATTTCCTTTAGCTTTCTTCAAAGGCCTGATTCAGCCTTCAGGTCCTACAGCTAACGATGCTCTGTTCCAAAGGGCCCTTTGTCTGTGTTTTCGGCCAATAAGAGGTGGACACCTCCTCGAAGCATTCACTTCACCGCAGAAGAAGGGGACTTGGGGTTCACCTTGAGAGGAAACTCTCCCGTTCAAGTCCACTTCCTGGATCCTTACTCCTCCGCTGCGGTAAGTGTATGCCATTCTATGTTGGGAGCAAAACTCACTGGCACTTTGCAGGCAGTGAAACTGGTAAAATACAAAGAAAGCTGCCCAAACAAATATATCTGGGTGAATGAATTTGGGTTTCTCATGCAAAAGGCCTCTCATAGATGCCACCTGTCTGTCCAAAGTGAAAAAAAAAAAAAGTTTTTGCTTTCTTGAAGCAAATTTATGCAAATATTTATTTTGTTAATGAACTTGAAAACTGTTTCCCGGAGTTGAATGAACAGAACGTTGACCTTTATTAAAATCATACTTTTGTAGCTGGCAGGAGCCAAGGAAGGGGATTATATTGTTTCCATTAAAAACGTGGATTGTAAGTGGCTGACAGTGAGCGAGGTTATGAAACTGCTGAAGAGCTTCGGTGAAGACGGCATTGAGATGAAGGTTGTGAGCCTCCTGGACTCTACCTCATCCATGGTGAGTCCCGGCACCCTGGGCAGTAAATGGCCAAGTGGTGAGAGGTTGGTGGGAGTCCAGCCCTAGAGGGCTTTCCGGCCCTCTTCCTCTTGCCTGCATTTGTCATGAACCACAGGTGACTGAACGGAACTTGTCATTGCCACAAGGGGCATGCTTTGGGTCAGAGATCACTGGGAAGCTTTTCTTCTTGATCCTGTAGGTAAAATAACCAATTGCTTTGTTTTTTGATAGCTTTTTCTTTTTTTTTTAAGATTTTATTTATTATTTCCAGAGAGAGGGGAAGGGAGAGAGGCAGAGAGGGAGAGAAACATCAGTGTGTGGTTACCTTTCACCTGCCTCCAGCTATGGACCTGGCTGGAGACCTGGCTTGCAACATGGTTATGTGCCCTGGCTGGGGATCGAACCAGTGACCTTTGGGGTTTGCAGGCCGGCGCTTTATCCATATTGCCAACAGTCAGGGCCTGGTATCTTTTTTTAGTGACAGATGTAATACATACTCATGGTAAAAAAAAAAAAAAATTCAAATAATACAGAAGCCCTTGTCACGTGAAAGACCCTTTCCATATGTCAGAGACCGCATTTGCTGTTCCCTGGGATCTTGGAAAGTGCGTGATGCCAGTGCAAGTTCATAGGCACAGTTACATCCTTTTCCCCCCAAGTGGGAGGAGTCATTCCATACATACTCTTCCATACTTGGCTGCATTTAATAATGTACCTTAGACATTTCCCTCTAGAACATTCGCTTGTTTGTTCAACAAATATTGATTGAGCGGAAGCTATGTGCCAGGCCTTTCTTAGGTGTTGGAGTTACAGCTGGAATTAGACGGCTTAGGTCCCTGCCCCCGCAAAGCTGGCACTAAATAAGCAAATCAGTGATTGTGATTTTGATAAATACGGTAAAGAAACCAAACCATGTAGTATAATAGAATGACTGGGGAGCGGGAGAGGCTCCTATGGACAGGACTTGCAGAGAGACTTGAGTGACGAGGAGGAACCTCTTACACTTGAAGAGGTACGGGAGGTGCATCCTGGGCGGGGTACCCATAGGTGCAGAAACCCTGCAGCAGGATTAAGCGTCTCCTAACAGAGAAACAAAAAGAGGGCCTTTGGGCTGGAGCATTCTGATGACAGGTGGTGTGGTGGGAGGGAGACAGAGCCTCACTGGCCAAAGTGGGACTTTGGAAATCATTGAATCTTTGAAGAAGGGGAATGGAACGACAGGATGTTTCTTTCAGAAGGCTGTCTTTGCCGGCAGGCTGGCCGAGGGGCAGCAGAGTGAGCTGGCTGTGGCAGCCATCCAGGACAGTGGTATTATACACTAGGAGGGGTGACCGTGGAGGTGGATGCACCTGAGACACACTTTGAAGGTTTTGAGCTGACAGAGATTTAAAAATTTTTTTTGTAAAAAAAAAAAAAAAAAAATGGTAGAAAGAGAGATGACTCATTTTTTTGGCTTGACCAGCTAGCTGCATCATTTTTCATAACGGTGGTGAACAGAGGTGGTGGTGAGGGAGGGTAGAGGAGAGGGAAAACAAGACTTATGCTTTGACTGTTTCATATGCCATTAGATATCCAAATATAAATGTAAAGTAGGCAGTTGAATGTTCAGATCTTCAGTTCAAGGGAGAAGCCACAGCTGTATTAGAGAATCTTCAACATAGAGATGATACTTAAAGCTATAAGAGACCAAATGAAATTGCCTGTGGAGGGTGAGAGCTGAGGGCTGAGGACTAAACTCAGAGACACTGCCAGTACCTGGAGGTTCATTTAGTAGAGAAGCAGGTACAAAGGAAGTTGTGAAGGTGATGAGTTCAGAGATATTATGCAGAAAGGAGCTTCTGAATCAAGAGAAGAAAATCCTGCCCAGAGAGGGTGGTTGGCTGTTTTGCATAAGTTAAGAGGTAAGGAGAGAGGGAGGAGGAGGAGCCGTGTCTGTTATATTTGGCAGCCAGACAAAAGGAAGAGATGGCAGCAGAACTCAGCTTAGAGAAAGTTGGAGAGTGAAGAATGGATTGTGTGAGTTCACTGGTAAGAAATGTCCAGAATAGGCAAGCCCATAGAAAGAGAATAGATTCGTGGTTGCCAGGCGCTGGGGCTGGAGCACTGGGGAATGGGGAGCTCATGGGTACGGAGTTTCTTGGGGGAATGGGAATGTTCTGAAATCAGGTAGTGGGGGTGGATGCACAACTGTGAATGTACTAAAAACCATTGAATTGTATTAAAATGGCAGATTTGATAATATGTGAAGTACATGTTAATTAAAAAAATAAAGAAGACAAAGAAGTCAGGGGATTCACAGAGCACCTAGGAAGAAGGATCATAAAAAAATGGTACTTTTAGGGACAGAATCCTTCAACTCACTGGACAAGTAATCAAGTCCCAACCAGAAACAGGAAGGACCTTGGTCCAAGAGGAGGATGAATAAAAGGCTGTGCTCTGGGCTGAGGGGCTGGAGTAGATGGCACTGCTAGGGAGGCAGGCCCTGCCCCTGAACAGAGATTGACAGGCTTATCTTTCAGTCTTGTCATATCTTTGGAGGAGGCCAATGAAGGTGATGGATAAAAGCAAGGATTCTCTACTCAGACTGTCTAAATTTGAATCCTGGCTTTGCCACCAGTCTTGTGACCTTGGGCAAGTCAGGGAATAGCTCAGCCTCAGGAAAATGGGGGAAACATTGACACGGAATATGTTTCAATTCAGAATAGATGCTATGATAACCATCATGTGGTTCCCCAAGCAAGGATTTTATTTTATTTTTTATTTATTATTTTATTATTTTTAGAGAGAGGGGAAGGGAGTTCAATGTATGGTTGCCTTTCACCTGCCTCCAGCTACGGACCTGGCTTGCAACCTGGTGATGTGCCCTGGCTGGGGAATCGAACCAGCAACCTTTGGGTTCGCAGGCTGGTGCCTTATCCACTGTGCCACCAGCCAGGGCTTAAGCAAGGATTTTAGATCATAACATTTAAGCACCATTTTTTAACTGCTGATCCTTTTCTTCAAACAAAACCAATTAACAAGAATAGAGCTGAGTGCTCTTGCTGAATTGACTCCCTGAGCCCCTATTCTCTGGATCGCAGCGGGGTCCTTAGGGACCCCCTGCAGAGTACTCTGTGAAATCTGTCCATGTAGTGGAATCTAGGCTTAGAATCAAAAGACCTGGAATCAAGCCTTCTCCTTCATTCAGCAGGAAACTGTCTTGGCCTCAGTTTCCCCACCTGTGTAATATAAGAGTGGACTAGAGCTGTGGTTTTGAACTGCTCCACAAAGCCCTGAGAGTTCCAGAGAGGTGCCCCGGGAGGAAGTGAATGGGGAGTATGTGGGGTGAGGACAGGAAAAAAGTGAATGGGAGGAAGGGAAGACCTGTGAAAGGGAGCAGATATTAGGGTGGTAGCTGGGGGTAGGAGATAGACAGAGGGAAAAGGAACGCTTTTCACGGATGGTGGTGTGTGGGTAACATAGCAAGCCTGTGTGCCGGCGGGAAAGGTCTGGGAGGTCGGAGTGCAAGGAGGGAATAGCTGGAGGAGGGCATAAGATCTGGGTACACCAGAGGGCTTGTCTTTGGGGACAGATGCAACTAAGTGTAAGGTAAGGGTATCAGGAGGGCATGTGAGGGGCTTGATAGAAAGTATCTAGGAGAAAAGGAATGCAGTTACCTACAGTTACTAGGGAAATGGAGGAGTGCCAGGCAGTGGGGTGCCCGGTAGTTTGAGGGCAGGACTAGAATGTCAGGTGAGGCCTATCAGCTTGGTAACTATCCTCCCTTCAGTAACTCGCAGTTGTTTATAGATAGAGGTGTTGACATTCACTGGTCCAAGTGTATTAAGAGAATTGAGGGTGTTTGTAAGGGAGGGGCTATTTTCTGCATCATGGACTCTGAGCAGGCGAATGTTGAAGAATGTTTGCAGGCATTAAATCTACCTCCAGGAGTTTGTTTTATTGTTTTTAATGAGAGCACATGTGTCCTCTAGAGCATGTGGGATTAATGGCAGTTTTATAGAAAAGGGAGAGGAATTTCATCTAAAGGAGCCATACTCAAGAGGGACATTTTATAGTGAATACCCCCCCATTATTGCTGCATCAGTCCAATTCCTTGATTTATATTATGAACAATGTACCCAACCACTTAGGTCTATTGTATTCTTATATAAATAGCCTGATTTCAGTGCCTGGAACATAGATGTTCAATAAACATCTGGTGAACAAAGCAACCTCAATGTTAGGCAAATCTTACAAGCAGGTGAGAACCCATGTGGAAGTATTTAGAAAACAAGTTTCTGCAGATTTCCTATTTGAGTCCAACACGATCTTTTAATAGTCAGGTGTAATAGGCACAGTTTTATTTGGGGAGGATGACAAAGCTCTGGGGATGAATGAGGGTGATGGTTGAACCACCATGTGAATGTATGTAACACCACAGAACTGCATTTAACTAGGGAAAGAAGTCAGTGATATCTGCACCACAGATTCTACATTATTTTTAAGAGAATGAAGTTGAGCTGTACCTAATGTTATAGACCACAGGTGGCAAACACAAGGCCCACACACAGGCTGAATCCAGCCCGGCACCTTGTTTCTACACGGCTCGCTTAACTGCGAAGGAGTAGTTACATTTATACAGTCCTAAAATTACATTTGGAAGGCAACCGCGGGGCTGATGTGGCGCCTAATGAAACTGAGTTTGACACGCCTGGCATAGACTGAAATCCAAGATCACGAAGTGAAGAAAGCAGGGTGCAGACTAGTCAGCACAGATAGTGTATTTGCGGTGACGTATACTTATACACATATCCTTACCCGTATATGAACATCACCTCCAAAAGTGTAACAGAAATCATGTTTAACTCAGAAGGGCCTGGAGCCAAGGTAGGAGCAGTACCTCCTGTTCACTATCAGTATTTTCATATTGTCGAGCATGAGTATTTATTATTTTTATATATATATACTCATATAAAGAAAACCTTAAAAAGTGAGTAGTGTTCCTGAGCCTAAATTACCGCTGTTGAGTATATTCCTTAAAAATTGTCCTTGTTTAATTTGTATAAGCGTTAAGTCACCTGAGTTTCAGAATTATATCAACTTAATTTTAAAGAGCATGCAGAATGTCAGTCTCAGCCTTTGCAATCATTTTTCAGATCCCTTGAGGATTTCTAACACCCCTTTTCTTCCTTTTCTATGTGCAGCTTAATAAGTGTGCCACCTACTCCGTGGGAATGCAGAAAACTTACTCCATGATCTGCTTAGCCATAGAGGACGACGATGATAAAACTGATAAAACCAAGAAAATCTCGAAAAAGCTTTCGTTCTTGAGTTGGGGCACCAACAAGAACAGGCAGAAGTCTGCCAGCACCTTGTGCCTCCCATCAGTTGGGGTTGCCAGGCCTCCAGTGAAGAAGAAGCTCCCCTCTCCTTTTAGCCTCCTCAGCAATGACAGCTCTTTGTACTAGTGCAAGGGAACCAAAGCGTTCAGGCCCCAAACATTTCTAGTCCTCTCTAGGCTTTCATGTTTGTGCCATAATGGAAAGTTTCTAACTACTCAAATCCGATTTTCTCACAGTATAACCTTACAGTGGATATCTTTATGAATGAAATAAGAAACCTCGAGATGTTTCTGGAAAACAAACTTATTCAAGGAATGTCGGCATGTTGCTGCAAGTTATTTATTATATAAAGTATTGTAAATAGAATAGGGATGGAGATAGGGCTATTTTTAATGGTTACAATTATGACTTTCAGTTACTATCAGAGTTAAATTGCAGCTACCTATATTGGTCCTATTTGTAAATTTTGAGTCTTGGGTAATGCAATAGATCATTCCTTAACCCAGAATCCAGATGAGCCCAAATTAAGGCAGGTCAATGGGCTATAATGAGGGACTTAAATTAGTGTTACTAACAAGTTCCAAAGAGCTGCTTTCTAAAGGGAAGTCATTAACCTAAAATGACAAGATTTTACTATTATTTCTACCTGTTAGGAATGCTATTTCCAGGTACAGTCTAGTGTCAAATTTGTCATTAGGTAAAACAATTTCAGAGTAGCTGTTCTTCTCGTTACATGTCATTTAAAAGTTGCTAACACAGTGGCAAATGTTACATGAAGATGCTATCTACAAGGTAGATAATATACTGTTTGATACTCAAAACATTTTTCATTGTTTAAAGTAGAAAGTACATAATTGTATATTTTAAGTCTTTAAAATGGGTTGAATGTTATAAGGTAACAATGTAAATAATTCAAGTTTAAAGCTCTGCGTTTTTAAAATGACATTCTTAGTAATTGACTACTCATGCTATATGTTGGATGATACTGTGATTCTAATAAGAGTCACTGTTGACACAGTATAAGTTAATATAGCTTTAAAATATAGCATTGAGATCTAATTTTGACAGTTAACTGAGAGTTTAAAATATTTTCTAGGGAGGGGGGAGGTGGAAGGAGGAGGCAAAGAAGGGGAGCAGTTTAGTCAAGGAACTAGCATGGAAGAACCATGGACATAGACAACAAGTGGGATTGACGTTGTGGGGGGGAGGGTGGGTAGGGAAGGGGACAGAGGGGAGTAAAAAGAGGATGGATGTAATACAACAATAAAATTAAATTTAAAAAACAATTTTCTAGTGTGCAATTAACAAAAAGGAAGCAATACTGTTGGGAAAGGGTATCCACTGCTTGTAGGGCTATTTTTATATACATATTTAAATAAACACATTCATTTGCCCAAGTTAATGTTTTTTCCCTTTTCACTTTCTTCCCTTTCAAATTATTTCTACCCTAATGCACAAATGATTTTATTGTTTTGATTTTTAAAAAAAATTACATTTCACAAAACAGGACTTTCAAGTTATCTTAGTATCTTTGAAAACATATGGCACCTTTAATTGTATTTATTTTTTGATTGGGCAAATATACCTTTCAATTCCCAGCCTCTAGCTCTTCTTTCTGGACACCGCTGTCCCTGCCACTTTCCTGGGTGTCTCTCTATTGTTGGGCTTTACATTGACAAACACATTTTCCACCCTGCCCCCTGCCTTCCCCCCCCCCCCCACACACACACACATTGGCTCTTTATCTTTAAGTGGCTACTCTCCACTCCTGGCTTTGTGTTCAGATGTGCCCAGTGCTTATAAACAAAGTGTACAGCTACCATGAAGGAAGTGAGCGAGGGAGGAAGAACAAGGGCTGTACAGCCGTTTATTTACTCTGGCAGCAGTCCTCAAAGCACAGGTGTATTAAGACCAGACCTGAAGAACAGTGGCTCTGCCGCCAGGAACAAGGGGCTTATGATACACAGTGCTTCATTGTAGGTTTGTTTCCTTTAGAAGGTCAGATCCACCACCTGAAACTGGGTAAGACCTTTCCATGATAGATGCAGGTCAAGGTCACCCATTCAGATCTGCCCAAGCTGGCTTTTTGCTGAATTTTGAGAGTCTCTTAATTCAAGCGACTCTCTTACGAAGATCCCCACTGGCCTCTTCATGGTAGCAGAATCAGAGCAGCACCATCCGAGCCCACGTACTTAAATGCCTACACCCAAAGAGCCAGGGCAGGACGACTGGAAGATTCCACTCAGGCCTCACCTCATCTTTCACTAACGGCTGCGACAGGAAATACTTTTTCTTGATTTCTAAATATAAAAAGAAGCCAGGATCCCGCCTTTGCGGTCTAAAGGAGAAAACACAGTAGAAGCTCTGAGAGGAGCTGTCACCTGGACTGTGTGAAGAACGCATGAATTTGCTGTGCTACTGCTTGTCCAACGACCTGCTCCAGTTCTTGGATGGAAGCGTTACTTAGTTGCTGGATACTTGGAAACTTCTGAAGCAGAAGAGAAGCTTTAACTTTTCCAACTCCTGGGATCTGTTGCACAGTTCGAAGTAGGGACAGCTCAGAGATTAGAGCCTGTTTCTTCCTGAGAAAAGGGTTCTTTCTGGGCTCTTTGGTTTGCTCTTGAACCTGAACAGAAATTAAAGAGCATGTGAGCGCCCTCTAGTGGAATAGCTGTTTTCTTAACAATTTGTTTGGTGGAAATTTTATTTTCTACTTTGTTCAACTTGATTTACCACTACAAATGTTTTCATATACCATGAATATCATTTTTAATCAGCAAAGTTATTGAAGTATGAGCCATATTATTACACAAAGGAGTAAGAGATGAAAATTTTAAAAGCTTGGGTTTCTAGAATGCTTAGGATAAAAGTGATGAAAACATTCTCTGAGGAATTCAAACATATTCCAATGATCCACTAAGAAACATTTCAGTTGTTTGAGATTAAATGACGCCAACACTTAAATTGGACTTTCTTGATACAGCACCTGGAGAGAGTTTGTCTATCAAAAGAGAAACTCAGTCTTCAGTTAGTTGTGGAAACAGAAAAGGCAGGCCTTACATCAAGGGAAGTTAGGAATAATAAAGCAAACAAACGTGGTGGAGAGCTGTGGTGCGAACCGTGAGCAACACAGGACAGCATTTCTAATTCGGGGAAGACTTAAAATCAACAGCACAATAACAAAAATTGATGCATAGGCCCTATTCCCATATTTTGATTTTTAATTGCTCTGAAGCAAGGCTCATTCATGTATTACTATTTTGAAAAGTCCCCCCCCCCCCCATTCTGGTGTACAACAAATTGAGCAATCTTATACTAGGTTTAAAAACAACAGCATAAACTTGCATACAGAGTGCTGATGCTTACAAGATACATGGGGATGAGGCAAAGTAGCTGCTACTGACATTTTCACTGGCCTCAATACAGAATACTGAATGATGAGGTCATCACAGCCTGGCAGTCTAAAATCAAGTTTCCAACTTGTTCACCTTGTTGCCTAGAATGGATGTCAAGCTCAGCTGGTTGCAGAGGCAGCTTCTGAACTTAAATTCCTCAAAATGGTTTTATAAACCAACAAAGAAAGAATGATTAGATTGGATTGAGGAAGTCAGGAAGAAACCATAGGAAGCAAGGGCAGCAGCCAAAAGAGCCATGAAGGTCAGTTCAGAGTCCTCAACCCAGGGCTATTGCTGAGGGTGTAGAAATCAGGACCTAATGCTTCCCAGACAGGGTAAAACCAAAGGAGTTCATCATCACCAAGCTATTATTATAAATGAAATGTTAAAGGGACTTACTTAAGAAAAAGATGATCACAATTACAAACATTAAAAAAAAAACATCAAACTCACAACTACAGACAACAGACCCTAAAAAAAAAAAAAAATGAAAATGAAAACAAAAACAAACCAAGCAAAAAACGAGAACAGGATCAGAAGTGTAGGTATGTGGATTATTGGGAGGATTATCAACTGGGAGGGGGAAGGTGGCAAAACGGGGAAATGGTGTAAGGATTAGGAAACATAGTTGGTGGGTACAAAATAGATAGTGGGAAGTTAAGAATAATAAAGGAAAGGGTGAAATCAAATAACTTACATGCACAACCCATGGACATGAACTAAGTGGGGGTGGGACTGCAAGAGGGAATAGGGTAGGGGGGCCTTGGGTGGAGGGGTGCAAAGGAAAAAGAATTTGGGACAACTATAACAGCATAATCAATAAAAATATAAATAAATAATCAACACTTACTAACTGGACAATGAGGCAGGACGCTTCCAGCTGGCTGGCCACAGGAAGCAACACCATCCCAAGGTCCAGCACAGTAAACTTCTGTATGGCTGGGAAGTATTGTTCGCTCATCTGCGTTTTTTCAACTATCACTATTCCTTGAAGATGACTAGACTTAAAAAAACAACAGTAAACCATCTTGTAACAAAAATGCCTTTCCAAGTTTAAGAAAGCTATCACTCTAAGAGTACTTGAAATGGCCAACGGTTTCATATGAATTATTCCAAACATAAGAGGGAGGGGAGTCTAGAAGTCAATTTTCAAGGTCAGTTTCTTCAATTCAGTACTTACATTTCTAACGCGAACAAGTCTCTTTCGGTAGCTGTTTCCTGCCACCAAATCGGCTTCCTTGATATAAAGAATGCAGGATCTGACAGACAAGTAAAAATCTACCGATGCCAGGCCATCCTCAAAAAGAAGTTTAATTTTCCCTTCAAAGGCAGACAAGAAAAGTTCCGTGAACTTTGGATGAAAAGGCAGCAATTGGTAGACGGGGTTTTTTTTAAGTGGGGTGAGGAGAGAGAGGGTTTATGCAGCGAGCAGCCCACCAACCTTGCATGCCCAGTGCCAGCTGGGACCCACGCCATTTCTCATTGGCAACAATATGCCCAAAAGGCACGTGCACAGGACCTGGACCATCTTCGGGGTTCCTTTCCATGGCGGCCTTGATGTAAAGGGAAATACAGAACCGCACTTGGGCAGGCTGTCCAGGACACGGACCTACATTCCACTTGAAGCTGAGGCCTCTTGGCAGGCGCCAGTCTGCAGCGCTTTCTAAAAGAATGAATTATTTGCCAAAGTCTAAGACCTAGGAGGCTCCTGTCTGATAGCCCCGTCCCTCACTCCCGTCACCTGCTGGCCCCTGTTACCCGAGTTCTACCGGCGGCTTGGCTCCTCGGTCTAGACCTTCGTCTTGCCCGCCCTCCGCCTCCAAGGGCCTCAGGTAGGCTATAGCGTTAAAGATTGACAACTCCTCTGGCCAATAAGAGAACGGACAGCGTATACCGTTTCCTCCCCAGAGACAATATGAATGGAAATCTGCTGGTTGCCACGAGCGACGGGTGTGCAGTATTCTTGGCTCTAATTGGCAACCGAGAGAGCAGAGCCAGTAGCCGACGTGGTTGTTGAGGAGTCTCCTGGGTAGAAACGGCGGCTGGGGCTAAGCGAACGGGCGTGGAGCGAGCTGCAGGGAATTGTCTTGGGCTCTGAGAAGACTTGCTTGTCGGTCCAGACCCGGTGTGACCGCTCCCCGCAGCAAAGATGCTCTTGGGGTTTCCGAGAAGCCGCAAGAGCCAGTTTGTAAGTAAATCCTCGCTCGGCCTGCAACTTGACGTGGGGGCCAGGAGTTAGGGGAGGAGGACTTGGGATTTGGTCTGAGATTGAGGCAGGGTAGCGACAGCTCAAGAGGAAGCGGTTTTTCATTGAAAAGCCCTGAGATTTCTAGTTCTAACGAATCCTTTATCCCAGGGTCAGCCTCAGTCGGACAGGAATCGCCCGTTCTCCCCCGCAACATTCGCTCCCGTTGTCTGGGGGTTCACTCGTGCCCGGCAGAGATGTGCCCCGCTGCTGGGTGGCTCCAGGGAGGAGTCATTCTTCATTCCCCCCGCCCCCGCCACCCATCGCGGACACCCTGTCAGAAAGTGTCATAATGAGATGAATGTAATATAACAACAATAAAAATATGTATATTAAAAAATAACTAAATAAATAAATAAGGAAGTGTCATAGATTCAACTCACCAAATACATCTAGCAACTGTTCTCGCCCCCGCCCTGTCCTCCAGCATCTATGTGGACTGAAGCAGCAGCTCCTTACTGTTTCTCTGCCTCTTTTTTTTCTTTTTTGCTACTTATTTCCTGTAGTATCCTGACTCCAACAGTCTGTTAACACAACCCTCCCACCCCCACAACCAATCCACAGTGTTCTTTTTTTTTTTTTTTTTTTTAAGATTTTATACATTATTTTCAGAGAGAAGGCAAGGAGGGAGGAAGAAAGGGAGAGAGACATCTCCCTTATAATGTATGGTTGCTTTTCACCTGCCTCCAGCTAAGGACCTGGCTGGAGAACTGGCTTGCAACCTGGTTATGTGCTCTGACTGGGAATCGAACCAGGGACACTTGGGTTCCCAGGCTGATGCTCAATCCAGTGAGCCACGCCAGCCAGGGCCTTACCAGTGTTCATATCACCCTCGTTTCCAGTCCAAATTTCTATTTTTTAATTTTATTTTATTGTTGTTGTATTACATCCATCCCCTTTTTGCTCCCCTCTGTCCCCCTCCCCACCCACCCATTCCCCCCAAAGTCAATCCCACCTGTTGTCCATGTCCATGGTTCCTTTATACTGGGTTCTTGTCTAAGCTGCTCCCCTTCTTTGCCTTTGCCTCCCCTCTCCCCCCAGCCCCATTCCCCCTGACCACTGGAGGCCCATTCCTTGTATTCATATACTTGGTTCTGTTTTGCTTGTTGTTAGTTTTGCTCATTATTGTCCCGTAATGGGTGAGATCATATATTTGTCCTTCACTGACTGGCTTATCAAATTTCTATTTTAAGCAAACTTTCCACTATACATAATACTTCTTATGCTACATTTTACACTACAATTTTTTAATTTAAATGCTTTGTTCAGCCCTGGCTGGTGGCACAGTGGATAAGGCACCAGCCTGTGAACCCATAGTTCCCTGGTTCAATTCCCAGCTAGGGCACATAATGGGGTTGCAAGCCAGGTCTCCAGCCAGGTCCATAGCTGGAGGCAGGTGAAAGGCAACCATACATTGATGTCTCTCTCCCTCTCTGCCTCTCTCCCTTCTCCTCTCTCTAAAAATAATAAAATCTTTAAAAATAACAATAAATAAGTAAATAAATATTTTGTTTATGCTATTATAGTTGTAGAATTTTTCCCTTTTTGCTTCTCTTCGCTCAGCCTGCCCCTATTCTCACAGTCAGTCCCCACACTGCTGTCCATGTCCAAGGGTCGTGCATATGTTTTTTGATTAATCCCTTCACCTTTCAACCCCCCTCCATCCTCCCCTCTTGCAGCTGTCAGTCTGTTCCATGTTTCGGTGCTGCTTGTTCTATTTTGCACATTAGTTTATTTGTTCATTAGATTCCACTTATTAGTGAGATCATAGGGTATTTGCCTTTCACCTACTGGCTTATATCACTTAGCTATAATAGTCTCCATGAGGTTCATCCATGCTGTCACAAAAGGTAAGAATTTCTTATTTTAATTCCACAGTCTTATCATTATAATTACTCTTCATACACATCCTCAACTCCTGTGCTGCTATCTCCCAGGTCCATACATGCCTGGCAAAACTCCAAACCTACTTATATCCAGTTTTCTGTAACCACAATACTTGAAATGCAGAAAAAGCATTTTGAAAATCGCGCTCCTGAACTCTGTTTTAAATCAAGTTTAGCAAGCATGTCTGACTTGGATTTCTGTTCTCAGCCCTCCCACCTGTGGCAGGCATTTTAGACAGGTAGATGTTGAGAAGCAGTGAAGACATACTTGAAGCATATTTTTGCATTGCGATTTTGCTAACTCAGCCTGGCATTACTTGAGCTCCTGCTGTGTCAGATACCCACAATTGATTGACAGCCTATGGCCACTCTGTCTAAAGTATAGAGAAACCCATAAGTTATCAAGCATAAAATGGTAAGGCAAAAAACTACTGCTAAGGCATGTATTAAGGAAAAGACAGCAAAGTCAGCCTGGAGTGTTGATCTGGGTCTTGGGCGGTGGAAGGGATAGGAAAAGAGAATGGGGAGGGAGGCATCATATACAAAGGCCTGAAAAAGAATGTATCTGCTGTGTGGGAGATGGAAGGCAATTCTGGGTGCAAAGCATTGAGTATATATATAGGAATGAGGAAGGGTAGCAAAAATGAACCTGGGTTCATTGGCAGGAACCAACAGGTAGCGGCTTAGCCCCACTAGACCATTTATCTGTCATTAAGAGAGTGGGGCTGCTCATGAAGGTTTTTCCTGCTGGGTTGAGATAGTTTCCTCCTGTGTTTTGGAGGCTGAGGCGGGAGGACCACAGGTAGGAAATGATTATAGTGGTACAGTGAGAAATGCACAGCATACTGTGGGAGATTCACATAATCAAAAACAAAAACAAAAGCCAAGCAAAACTGAGACTTTTTTGGAGGAGCTACTCCATGCCATTCTCTGGGGATTCAGAGGTGGAAGAAACCCTTTTTTTTTTTTTTTGCCTTCCTTGAGCGTCCCCCCAGTGTGGGACAGGGGAGTGGGAAATGGGGGAGGCAGACATTAAATTGTCAAATTATTTGACAAAGGCAGGGTGGTAGTGCTACACAGAGGGGACACAGCAGACTGTGTGTCCCTGTGCCTGCTCTTGGGATTGGGCAGGAGAAGGAGACTGGAGAGCTGGGAGCACTGCAGGAGGCATTTGTAAGGGTAGCCATCCCTCACTACTGAAGAAGGATCCCCCCAAATCTGGCTTTTTCTGTTGATTGTACCTCCCTTCTTCACATGCCATATGCCTACCACTGTCTCATTAGTCTTTTCAGTGGGTACTCCTCACAAGGCCACAGGATCACCTTCATCTGAGATTTTAAAACTCTCAAATGGAAACAATCTCCATTCTTACCCCCAGCCCATTGTTCTAGCTTCTCCCTCTCAGATGCTTCTGTGTTATAGCAAACTGGATACTTGTTACTTCCAGAGCACGCCCACTAACGTCTCACTTCATCCCTTTGTTCATGCTGGTCCTCCCTAGGATGCTTTTCTTCATATTTCCCAAATACGAGAATAGCGGCTGTCTTTGAAGACCTGTTCTAAATGCCTCTATGGTTTTTACCAAGGAACATAAGTGGTCCCCGTCCTCCCCCGGGCCACCTCAGCACTTTGTCTTTACCTTTCCCTTGGCACATTTCATAAATCTCTGTTATGTGATAAGTATTTGGATATTTCCCCCCTGTACTCTTCCTCCTTAAGGATAAGGACAAGGTTTCTTCATCGCTGTCGTGGTGTTTTGCTGCTACTAAATGTGAATGAATGAATGGCTGGAGCACAGAAAATGGTTGGTTTTTACTCATAAACTTCTGAGAGGCTCTCAGTTGCTTAAAACAGGATTCCCCTACTTTCAGTGTGTGTAGGAACTAGTTTTTGTTATTCTGCATCATCAGAACGACCTAATATCTTTATCAAACCCTAACCAGGTGTTGGGCAGTGTGCTGAGTGCTAGAGCTCAGGGTTGACAAAGAAAAGACGGTTGCCTGCCCTCTGTAAGCTTCTGTTGGGCAGGGCGTTGGCAAGTGAGTAAGTAGGATCTTTAGAGGCAACACTGTAAGACAAATGAACGTGGTTCAAGATGACGGGGGGTCAGGGAAGCTGCTCTGAAAAGGGAAGTGTGAGAGGGTCCCACTAAGAGCAGCTGTAATGGTGTCCCCTGGGTGGGCATGCTTGCCTGGCCGGATGGGGATTGGTGATAGCAAGGGGAGGAGTGGGCCTTCTGGCGGGGCTAGATCCCTGGATGGCCTGTGCAAGCATCCTTCCCTGGCCCAGGGAGGAGTGGTGGCAGGACCCAGGCGATTCCTTATACCGGTGACCTGTTCTGGGTTTGATTTGTGCAGAAACACATCATCCATGGCCTTCGACCTGTAGCCAGCATCGCGCCAAAGCCAGCTGTGCCCCGAACACCTCCTCCCCGCAGTCCCAACCCCTCTCCAGAGAGATCAAGGTAAGTCTCAGGTAAGCAGGCACTGATGTCACCTTTGTGCTCTGCTGCCAAGCAGTGGATCCTAGAACTGTTCAAACTGGCAAGAGGATTACGAGTACGGTGATTAGAATCATGTCCTTTGGAATATTTATCATGGTTTCATAATTTAATATGATTTTTCTGTGGAATAATGGTCTGTCCCTTTCAGGTACAGACTTCTCACATTTTGTAATTAAATGCAAATAGTATTTTTCAAACTATTAAAGCCCAAGTATTTCCGTTGATAGTATGGTAAAAGGAATTTAAATTGTACACATAATTTCCTCTTTAAATGTAAGTCTGCCTTTCAAAAGAACTGCTTTGCTGAAAGGAAGAAGTGGGTTCACTTTCCAGGTTCTGGGATTTCCCCCATCCTTCAGTGCTCCCAACACATCAGATAGATGACACCTAAGAGCTTTGCTTGTGCCCTCCAAGATTTTAGACCAAAGAAAATTTTAGACAATTTTTATCCATAAGATGCCTAGATATATGACTTAATTATTAACAATGAGAACATACTTCCAGGCAAGATGGAGGTTTAAGGAAACACGCCTTGCCTCCTCTCACAACTACAGAAAAAGTTACAACTAGACTACAAAACAAATATCACCCAGAAACATCAGAAAATTGAGCTGTATGGAAGTCCAATACCAAGGATTTAAAGAAGCCGCATTCATACAGATGGGTGGGAGGGGAAGAGTCAAGGAGATGCTCAGAGATGCAGAATGGGCAGTCTCACATCAACGTGTAGTGGATAAAAATCAAGAAGGATACATCAGGAGTGAGGGATCCTAGCCCTAGACCAGACCACCCAACCCAGGGTTCCAGCACCAGGAAGAGCCCATAACTTCTGGCTGTAAAAACCAACGGGGATTGGGGTGGCGGAAGAAACTGTAGGACCCATGGGAGACTCCTCATAAAGGGCCCACAATAGACTTAAGACTTAACGCAGACTCACTCTCTCTGGGAATCAGCACTGGGGCAATAGCTGGAACAGCACCAGTGGCATACAGGAAGGACATGAAGTGACTACCATCAGGACAAATGCCAGGAAACAGCTTTCTCCCAGATAAAACTCCAGAGGCCAGGCCAGGCAGTGGCATTGTCCCCTCTCTAAGCCCTCCCCCACATTGAACCACAGAGTGGTGACACAGGTTGCCTCACTCTGGCTATTACCTAAGGTTCCATCCATACTTATAGAAGTGCTTTTCTACACTAGGCCATGCTACTAAGACAAGGAGTCAAAGCAGGTCTACCTAATACACAAAAACAAACACAGGAGACTGCCAAAATGAGGAGACAAAGAAATATGGCTCAAATGAAAGAACAGATCAAAATCCAGAAAAAGAATTAAACAAAATGGAGATAAGCAACTTATCAGAAGCAGAGTTCAAAACACTGGTTATCAGGATGCTTCCCTAAGTTGATGAAGGAAATAGACATACAAGTCCAGGAAGCACAGAGAATTCCAAACAAGTTGGACCCAAAGAAGACCACACCAAGATATAACATAATTAAAATGCCAAAGGTTAAAGATAAAGAGAGAATTTTAAAAACAGCAAAAGAAAAGCAGTTACCTACAAAGGAAATCCAGTAAAACTGTCAGCTGATTTCTTAAAAGATACTTTGCAGGCTAGGAGGGACTGGCAGGAAGTATTCAAAGTGGTGAAAAGCAAGGAACTACAAACAAGATTACTCTATCCAGCAAAGCTATCATTTAGAATGGAAGGGCAGATAAAGTGCTTCCCGGACAAGATAAAACTAAAGGAATTCATCATCACCAAACCATTATTATATGAAATGTTAAGGAGATAAGAGACTTATTTAAGAAGAAGATCAAAACTATGAACATTAAAATGGCAAGAAATTCACAAATATCAACAATTCAATCTAAAAAACTAAACAAGCCGAACAAACAATCTGATATGGAGATCATTTGGAGGATTATCAGCTGGGAGGGGAAAGGGAGAGAATGGGAGAAAAGGTGCAGGGCTTAAAAAGTAAAAGTGGTAGATACAAAATAGGCAGGGGGATGTTAAGAATAGTACAGGAAATGCAGAAGCCAAAGAACTTATATGCATGGCTCATGGACATGAACTAAGGGGAGCTTTGCTGGAGGGAATGAGGGTACTGGTTGGAAGGGGCAAAGGGGGAAAAATTGGGACAACTATAATAGCATAATCAATAAAATATTTTTAAAAAACAATGAGAACAAATTTCATTCAAGGCTAGTGTTCTTTGTAGGTCTTCTGATGAAAAAAAAAAAAGCACTGACAAGTGTTTAATGTTTGTTTTTTCCCTTAGTATGATCTTCTGATAACAAGAATAGCCATTTATTAGTATTTATTCTGTGCCAAGGACTCTAGTAAGCACTCTAGAAGTGTTGTTTCATTGCATTTTCTTGGTGACCCTATGGGGGCGTCCTTTGAGCTCAAGTGTTCAGCGTTTGCCTGTGGTGTTGCAACTGGGCAAGCAGTGGCAGTACTGCAGTGCACTTGAAGGTCTGTCCAGCTCTTCAGTGTTTGTCCACACAACCGTTAAGTAGTGTTGATAGCACTTAAATGTTTACGTTGCAGCAGCAGTAGTGAGAGGGTTGGCTTTACATTCCATTAGAAAGCAGAAAAACCAAAGAGCACATGTCACGTGTTGCAAGTATGCAGTAGACTCAGTAGAAAATTTCTGTGGTCTCCAGGCTTTACATAAATAGCTTCTTGGGTTGTGAGCTTCATAAACCCGAAAATGACCAACATGGCTTTGGCAAACTTGGCATACTTCTAGATCTTTTTATTTTGAAAAAACAGCATTGAAATGAATCTTTGATATTATTACATTTCATGCGTAGTATAATAGTGTAAGAACCTTCTAGCGATTTATTTCTGTTGCCTCCTTCCTATCTTTTGTGTTACCATTGCCATACATTTTAATTCTGTGTGTTATAAACTGCATAATATGTTATTACTAGTTTGCTTTAGATAGTTGTTTACCTTTTTAAAAATTGTTTTGAAATATAAGGGACTATGATAAACTGCATATTTAAAATTCAAATTTGTGAATTTTCACTTATTCAAAGTGAAAACACCTTTGAAACCAACACCACAATCAAGATAATAAATATACCTATCATCTCCCCAAATTTACTGTCTGTATAATACTTGAAAATGATGATAGGTGCATAAGTAACAATGTAAAGAGCTTATTTGGAGAATCTTTATTTTCATTATGCTTTCTGGGCAGTCATATACTGATAAGGTATGGAACAGTCCTTATTCTTTTAAAAAGCTTTAAAAAATATATTATTTTCAAAGAGAAGGGTAGGGAGGGAGGAAGAAAGGGAGAGAAACATCAGTGTATTAGTTGCCTTTCACCTGCCTCCAGCTAAGGACCTGGCTGGAGACCTGGCTTGCAACCTGGTTATGTTGCCCTGACTGGGAATCAAACCAGCGACCTTTGGGTTCACAAGCTGGCACCAATCCACTGAGCCACACCAGCTAGAGCTGCTCATTCTTTTGACCCAGTCAGCTTTGTTGAGCCTGGAGTCCATGTGCACATCTGGAGTCCCCATCTCCTTCCTGGCAAATTTCTGGATCTCTTTGAATGCCTCAGTGGAACATTTCTTGAAGCTCACTCCATGGATGCACTTGTAAACGTTGGTGATGTACTCCCTGGTTACCTCCTCGTTGGGTAGAGTGGCCCCTTCTCACCACCCTTCTTTGTGGGAGTCATTCTGTTAGGGCCAACTTTTTTATTTTTTATTTTTAATAAGCTGATGACCTATGCTGGGGAGCACATTCCCACATGCTCCCTGTCTTGGCCAGTGTTTTTAATTTTGGACATTATAATAGGTGTGTAGTGGTATCTCATTGTGGTTATATCTTGCATTTCTCTAATAATTAATGATGTTGAGCAGGTGCTTATTTGCCACTTGTATATCATCTTTGGTAAAGTGTTCAAATCTTTTGCCTGTTTTTAAAAACTGAGTTGCTGTGTTCCTGTTATTATATTTTGAGAATTCTTTAATTATTCTGGATGTAAGCTCTTTATCAAATATGTGCTTTGTAAATATTTTTTCCCCATCTGTGACTTATATATTTTTTCTCTTAATAGTAACTTTCAAGGAGCAGCAATTAGTTTTGTTTTTTTTTTAGTTAGTTTGTTTTTTTAAAGATTTTAATTTATTATTTCCAGAGAGAAGGGAAGGGAGACAGGGAGAGAAACATCTATGTATGGTTGCCTTTCACCTGCCTCCAGCTAACGACCTGGCTGGAGACCTGGCTTGCAACCTGGTTATGTGCCCTGGCTGGGAATGGAACCAGTGACCTTCGGGTTTGCAGGCCAGCGTCTTACCCACTAAGCCAGCAGCCAGGGCTCCAGATCTTAGTTTTTATGAAGCTCAACTTGTCAGTTTTTTTCTTTCACAGATTATGATTTTAATATAACACCTCAGAAATCTTGCCTAACTCAAAGTTACAAAGATTTTCTTTTACAAGTTTTATAGTTTTAAGATGTATATTTCAGTATAATATTTGCATTCATTCTTGTGTGGTGAGGGAAATGGGAGGTGTGGATTCAAGTTCCTTTGTTTGCATATGGGTATCCGGTTATTCCAGCACCAGTTGAAGGCTATTATGTGTATTAGTTATCTATTGCCATGTAACAAATTACACCAAAACATAGTGGCATAAAAATGACAGCATTTTTTAAAATTTCATATCTCACTGTGGCCTTTTGTTTTAATTATTTTTTTCTTCTTTGTATTTCATTTTGGTTATTTTTTATGTCTTGACTTTAATTTCATGAATATTTTTCTGCATTGTGCCCTATCTAGTGTAAATTTTATCTACTGAAGTTCAAGCCTTTTTTATAACCTTCCATATCTCTACGTAGCTTTTGAACATATGGAATACAGTTACAATAACTGTCTAATGTCCATCTCTGCCCATTCTAGCATATGTGTTCAGTTCTGATGGCATTTTGATTAATTCTTTTTGTTATGGGTCATGTTTGTCTGTCTGCATGCCTGGTTATCTTTGATCATATACTTGCCTACTGGAATTTGTTGAGTACTGGATATTTTGTATTCCTGTAAATCTTCTTGAATTTTGTGCTGGGATGCAATTAAGTTACATGGAAGTAACTTAAAAGTTTGATCTTTTGTGTCCTGCTTTTATGATTTGTGGGATGGGTCTAGACCAATGTTCAACCTAGAGTTGATGTAGGGCTAGTTATTCCCCACTACTGAAGCAAGATCTTTGAGGGCTGCACCCAACGTTCCATGAATTATTTTTCCTGTTTAACTGTTGGAAACAGGCACCGACCTCAGACTAAGTAAGCACCTGGCACTGCTTCTCTAACCATACAAACATGAGCAAGTGGTTTCCTCACATTCGTGCACTGAGGAACATTTTGCTGAGAGCTCAGGGGGACCTTCCCCAGTTTCTAGAGTTCTCTGTTCAGCTCTCTTCTTTCTGGTACGGTGTCTTTCAAAGTCTGTCTGTCTTAGTGTTCCTAGACTCTTAGCTCCTCTGCTGTTCCCTCCTCCGTTCCTCCCTCCTTTGCTGCGACCTGGAAATTCTCTCTGGCAGTAAGATGGGCCATTTTTTAAGTCTACTGTTTTGTTTTACTTCTTCAGGTGGGAAGGTTAATCTGTTATTCTGTCTTCCCTGTATTATAGTTTTGAATAGCTTTCAAGATTTTAAAATGCCTTTTTAAATCTTTTACATATTTTTATATCTCCATTCTGATTTTTTAATAGGAAAACCATTTGCATATAGACTCCCTGGGTTAAAGACTATACTTTCAGGGATCATATCAATAGTTCGTTACTAGACACCCTGGGTTAGAGACCTGGTTGCATCTCCTATTAGCTAAAACATCTTGGCAAGTCATTTAATTTGTATAAAAGATGGAGGTGACCATATGATCTACTCATACAGTTGATAAGAAAATGAAATTCGATTGTTTGATGGCACATGACAGACTACAGGCCTGCGGTCAGTAGATATGCACCAAACACTGTAAAATAGCAGAAGATACACCTTGATTAATTCATGTCTCCTGTTGTTTAATCTCTAGTTCACCATCTCACTCAGATGTGTTTGTCCGTAGATCTGCTCTGGCTGCAGTCATCCTGTCAACAACCTTGACTGGCCGGACCGTCGCCCTTCCTCAGCCTTGTCAGAGATCCCAGTCTGAGAGTGACACAGTTGATGCTGAAAATGACAGTTTTGTCCAGCCCTATGCCACCACCTCAGAGCTGAGGCATCGGTAAGGACCAGGTCTCTGGCTCTGCTTCCGCTCAGGGCAGAGGAGGAACAGCTTGCGTGTGTGCATGTGTGCGCATGTGCATGTACATGCATGTGATTAGGACTGGAGCTTAGCTGTTAGTTTTTCATTACCAATGTCAAAGGAACACTGTTCTGGACATTGATCTTGAATTGTATCAGGATTTTCTCTGGAGTGGATCTTGTTAAATTGTGGCTTGTGAAAACATACTGGTTGTTTTCATAGCAGCACAGAGCCAGGGGATTCAGTGCTGCTTTTAGGCCTTTAGGGGTCTCTGTGCCACAACCTGATGTGGAGAGGTGTCACTCACCACTTCCCCTGTATCTCCCCTCTGAACATTCATACTGGTTTGAACTTTGTTGGCACCTGTTCTCTAATTTTTCTTCTTCTTTAATGTCGTTTCCTTTATTGCTTAACTGGGTTAATGCTAACACAGGGCTAGGGGGTCAGGAAGCTTTCCCCCTGAGGGAGAGAGCATTGAGGGGCACACTGAGGAATTTACAGGGATCGAGTGGGGACAGCTGGAGGGCTGGGGAGATGGTTGGTGTGGGGCGAGGGTGGGCTTTCTAGATAGAGAAAGGAAGCTTGACGCTTGTGAATAACACAACAGATGTTCGTGGCTGGGAGAACTTGAGCAAGGTGGGGGGTCATTGGAGATGGAGCTGCAGGAGTGGGCAGGGGCTAAGCTTGGGGGCACCTTTGGTGTCTGTGCTGAGATTTGCTGTCTCCCCTGGAAACAGGAGGACACTGAGGGCTCTAAGGGCTTGTGGGGTGATAGTGGGGGATGAGTGTAGAGTTGCCTTTTTTTTTGTTTTTATAAGATTTTATTTATTATTATTTTTAGAGAGAGGGGTAGGGAGGGAGGCAGAGAGAAGGAGAGAGAGAGACATCAATGTGTGGTTGCCTTTCACCTGCCTCCAGCTACAGACCTGGCTGGAGACCTGGCTGGCAACCTGGTGATGTGGCTTGGCTGGGAAATCAAACCAGCAACCTTTGGGTTTGCAGGCTGGCACCTTATCCACTGTGCCACCAGCCAAGGCTAGAGTTGCCTTTATATGTCATGTTTATTCAATTTTGCTTTTTTTTTTAATAAAGATTTTATTTCATTATTTTTAGGAAGAGGGGAAGGGAGAGAGGCAGAGAGGGAGAGAGACATCAATGTAGGGTTGCTGTTCACCTGCCTCCAACTACAGATCTGACTGGAGACCTGGCTTGCAACCTGGTTATGTGCCCGCACTGGGGAATCGAACCTGCGACCTTTGGGTTCTAGGCACCTTACCCATTGTGCTACCAGCCATGGCTTCAATTTTGCTTTTTGTTTTCGTTTATATTTTTACTTACCAAATACTCTGTATTTTATTTAGTATATAATCAGTCTTTTCTTTGCAGTTTCCATTATGATTGTCAAAGCCAGAAAGACCTTCCCTAGAATAGCATTATACAGATGCTCATGTATATTCTTCTAGGATATGTTTATATTTTTGGTTTTTGCACTTTAATCATGACTCCATTTTGAGATGTTTGAATATAGCCTGTTTTTTCTCCTGATAAGAATTATATTTTGGCTGAATAAGAACTAACGAGGAGGATATGACTCTAAAATTTATTGGAAAGAATAAGCAGCTAAGACCCATCACATGAAATTCGGAAAGGGAGAATATTGATCCTGCATTAGCTCATATGTATATATTTATATATTTTTTTCATTACCATTTATCCCCCCATACCCTCTTCCACTTCCATCCCCGCTCCTGCAGTCACCACATTGTTGTCTGTGCTCATGAGTTCTTGCTCCTTTTTTTTTTTTCCCTTTTTCACTCGAGCCCCATTATATTTTAAAGCCTGTGATTGAAGGAGCTAACATAGAGGCTGACTGGTTCAGTAACAGAGAGGTGCGCGTGAACACCTGTGTGAATCTAGTGTTGGCACGTATATGGAATCTAAAAAAGGCAGCCTCACAGGTCAAAGTGGGGGAAAAGTATGTTGATTAGCAGTTTCAGGGGGAGAATCAGCTTTGAGCCTTGCTTAATTCATATACCAAAATAAATTCCTATTGAATGAAAGGATTGATTTGTATATGTACATAAGGCCATGAAGTCCTATAGTGTCTTATCAAAACTACTGTTTACTCCTAAGAATGGAGAAAGTAATAAGAAATTTTAAAAAATCATCTGTCTGTAAGTTAAAAATAATAGAATATGCAAAGTATTTATAGTAAATACAAAGGCAGAGTTTTAACATAAGAAGATAAGAAAGTTAATTCAAATTGGAATGAACAAATGAGAAGCAAAGTTGATAAATAGACAAAGGATATGAACAGAACAGACAATTCACACTAGAGAAATTAGGTTTGCACACAAATATATGGAAAAATAGTCACTATTGGTAATAAGTGCAAATTTACAGTGAGACTTAAATTCTTTTGGCAAGTTTTAGAAAATTATTACTAGTGTAGTCACAGGTTCTAGAAATGATTTATGAAATGGTTTTGGGTGATGTGCGTGTAGACCCATAAAGTGTTCAGACCATTTGACTCAGCAGTTTGCTATCTGGTTGTTTGTTTTATAGGACTCACCCTAAAAGCAGAAGAGGTTATTTGCACATAGATGTCTAATACAAGTTGTTTATAACTGGGAAAACAGGGAGGGGGAACGCATAATCAGGGAAGTAGCTAACCAAACTGGTGTAACTACTTGAGCCTTTATAACATTACGACTTAAAAAACTTGTTAATGAAGAGGCAGTCTGTATTTGTATGCAGTGATAATAACTATAAGAGCCCAGGTGAAACACTAGAAAGAAATTTTAAAAGTGTGCAGAGATGGGATGGGAGAGTGACTTAATCCTTTAGTTTCTATATATTTTATGATGTAGCTATGATACTCTCATGGTAGGGGCTCAGAGGCAGTGCATTTAACATATATATACACCAATGTGAATTAAGTGTCTGGTTTAGTTACGTATTCTTCTCTCTTCTAATACAGAGCAAATTGGCAGAGTGAGACAGGAAGAACTTCTCTGCCGTCCTTTGAAATGTTGGGCTATGGGGAGGAAGAGGACACTGAGTCGCACCTGTCATCCAGCTACCGGGAATCGGGGGCTGTCAGTGCTCATAAAGAAGAGGGAGGTGTTGGTGATGCTGTGTATGCTGTGCCACAGAGAAATCAGGTGTTTGTCACATTCCAGAATTCCATCTGCACCTTGACATTAACTTACAGTAAATTGTGTATGATTAAGGACTGGCATTTCTCTCTTATACATTTTTTTTTTTTTTTTTAAGATTTTATTCATTATTTTTTAGAGAGAAGGGCAGGGAGGGAGGAAGAAAGGGAGAGAAACATCAATGCGTGGTCACCTTTTACCTGCCTCCAGCTACAGACCTGGCTGGAGACCTGGCTTGCAACCTCGTTATGTGCCCTGACTGGGAAATCGAACCAGCGACCTTTAGGTTCACAGGTTGGTGTCTATCCACTGAGCCACCAGCCAGGGCCTTCTCTCTTCTACTTTTATTGGCTTTTTTGGGGGGAGCTTATTTTTTTAACGTGTCCAGTCTTGTTTTCTATCTGGTTAGGCTTAAATTTAAAACTTTGCCTTTCAAAGACAAACTTCTTTCTGTTCTCAGTAGATTTTCATCCACTGCTAAGTAATCCTGCTCTTTTCTTTGACCCCAAAAGCTCATTTTCCTATTACCCTTCCAATTTGTATACATAGTTGTAACCTTTCTTCAAATTTGTGCCTGACCAAAGGAGTATTTTATTTGTCTCTCTACTAGCTGACATTGTTTGAGTGGTTTCCATGAGTCTCTATTTCAAGCTCTTGTAAGTATTGATCTCCCACTATCTCGGTGAGGTAGGTTCTATTTGTGACTCTATCACATGTGGCAAACTAGGTACAGAGAGGCTAAAGGAGTCCATTTCTCCACTACTATCCAGCTGCTCAGGTTTAACTCTGTTTTCAGGGGAAAACAGGATAGTACTATTTCTTTAATGGCAAAAGACAGCACCATCAATTATTTTTTCTTTCTCATTTTACACTATTCACTATAGCATATGTTAAGCATAGTGACTACATATATAGACTAGCAACATCAAAGTATATTCATATTGATTACTGTCCACTATATTGAATGACATTTTAAATCATCTTAGGGAGCTTATTTTGAGGGATAATATATATTTCACAAACTAACTAATAATTAGTTATTTCAATAACTAATATATTTCACTTTCTAACATACTTCAGTACACAGCGTTAGGTTTCTGTACAGAAAGGAGCACTGGATCTGGTATGCACTGCCAGGAGTGCAGGGGAGGGTCTCCTGCAAGGCTCTGAAGTCCCACTGCCCCTCAGTCTGCACACTTCCTGGCAGTATTTTGGACCAAGGTTAACAAAGAAGTTGTATCACTCAAATGTTTTGAAGCGAAACTTGCTGCCACATTTCCCTCAGAAGAAAGTGACCTATAGTGAGGCTACAGAAGAACTCTCTAAGGCTGCTAGTAGCGTTAAGTTCATATCACCATTTTGGAAAACTACCTATTAAAGCTGAATGTATGTATTTTCTATAACCAGCTAAAAAAGAACGTTGAAAAGTAAAAAAATACTGTATTAGTGCTCTCATTCTCCAGAATGAGCAAATATTGGCATCTTACCTCTTTCTGCTTCAGATTTTTTTTAATGAAAGAAATATTTTATTTTACTTTAATTAAATTTTTTTGAAGTTGGTACCTTTATTTTTTATTTATTTTTTTAAACTTAATTTTATTGTTGTTGTATTACATCCATCCCCTTTTTACTCCTCTCTGTCTCCTTCCCCACCTGCCTACTCCCTGCCAAAGACAATCCCACTTGTTGTCCATGTCCATGGTTCTTCCATGCTACTTCCTGGACTAAACTGCTCCCCTTCTTTGCCTGCTCCTCCCCTCTCCCCCCTCCCCTCTCCGCTCTGCCCATTGAAGGTCTATTCATTGTATTCATCTATCTGGTTCTGTTTTGTTCACTATTGTCCTGTAATAGGTAAGATCATATGGTATTTGTCTTTCACTGACTGGCTTATTTCACTAAGCATAATACTTTCTAGTTCCATCCATGTTGTCACAAAGGTTGGGAGTTCCTTCTTTCTTTCTGCTGTGTAGTACTCCATTGTGTAAATGTACCAAAGTTTTTTGATCCAATCATCCACTGATGGGCATGTAGGCTGTTTCCAGCACTTGGCTATTGTAAATAGTGCTGCTATGAACATAGGGGTACATAGGTTCTTATGAACTGGTGTTTCAGGGTTCTTTGGGTATAGTCTTAGTAGTGGAATTGCTGGATCAAAAAGCAGTTCCATTTTTAGTTCTTTTAAGGAAACTCCATATTGTTTGTCATAGTGGCTGCACCAGCCTGCATTCCCACCAACGGTGCACCAGGGTTCCCATTTCTCCACATCCTTACCAACACTTGTTGTTTGTTGATTTGTTGATGATTGCCATTCTGACAGGTATGAGGTGGTATCTTATTGGGGTTTTAATTTGCATCTCTCTGATGGCTAGTGATGTTGAGCATTCTTTCATATGCTTCTGGGCCCTTCCTCAGAGAGTTGTCTGTTCAAGTCCTTTGCCCATTTTTTAATTGGGCTGTCTGTCTCCCTGGTGTTGAGTCACATAAGTTCTTTATTTATTTTGGAGATCAAACCCTTGTCTGAGGTATCATTGGCAAGTATGTTTTCCCATACAGTTGGTTCTCTTTTAATTTTGCTGGTCTTTTCTTCAGCCGAACAGAAACTTTTCAGTTTGATATAATCCCATTTGTTTATTTGTCCTTTTATTTCCTTTGCCCTTGGAGAAGTATCAGTAAACATATTTCTGTGTAGGATATCTAAAATTTTACTGCCTCTGTTTTTCTCCAGGACCTTCATGGTGGCACTGCTTATGTTTAAGTCATTTATCCATCTTGAGTTTATTCTGGTGTATGGTATAAGTTAGTGGTCTGCTTTTATTTTTGTGCATGTCACTGTCCAGTTCTCCCACTTGTTGAAGAGACCGTTTTTACTCCATTTTATGTTCCTTCCCCCTTTGTCAAATATTAATTGACCATAGAATCCTGGGTTTATTTCTGGGCTCTCTATTCTGTTCCATTGATCTATATGTCTATTCTTATGTCAGTACCAGACTGCTTTGATTACAGTAGCCTTGTAGCATAGTTTGATGTCCAGTATTGTGATTCCTCCTACCTTGATCTTCATTCTCAAGATTGCTGTGGCTTTTTGGCTCCATATAAATGCTTCTTCATTTTTTTTTTAAAGCAGACCCTTTAGCATTTCTTGCAGTACTGTTTTGGTAAAGGTGTATTCTTTTAGTCTTCTTTTGTCTGGGAAACTCCTTATTTCACCTTCCATTTTGAATGAGAGCCTTGCTGGGTAGACTATTCTTGGTTGCAGGCCTTTGTCTCCCATTATTTGGAATATTTTTTGCCATCCCCTTTTGCCCTGAATTGTTTCTGTTGAATAATCATTTGATAACCTTATTGGAGCCCCCTTATATGTTATTTGCTGTTTCTCTCTTGATGCTTTTAGGATTCTCTGTGTTTGAAATTTGCCATTTTAATTATAATGTATCTTGGAGTGGGTCTATTTGGATTCATCCTTATTGGGACCCTCTGTGCTTCCTGAACTTGAGTAATATTTTTACTCATCATATTAGGGAAGTTTTCTATCATTACTTTTTTGAACAAGTTTTCCACTCTTTGTTTCTCTGCTCCTTCTGGTATCCCTATGATATGGATGTTATCGCATTTCATGTTGTCCTGCAGCTCTCTTAAAACCTCTTCATTCTTGTTCAGCCTTTTTTCATTCTGTTGCACTGTCTTGGAATATTTTTCTACTTTGTCCTCCAGCTTGCCGATCAATCCTCTGCTTCTTCTAGCCTGCTATTGATTCCTTCTACTGTATTCTTCAGTTCAGAAATTGTATTCTCCATTTCCTCCTGGCTCTTACTGATAGTTCCTATATCCTTTTTAATGCTGGTGTAATTCTCAGTAAGTTCCTTGTAGCTTTCCTGGAGTTCTTCGTACGTAGTTCCCTTGAAGTTGTTTGTAGTTTTCTTTGAGCTGGCTGAGCTCATTGAGCTTCTTTATCATCATTTTTTGAATTCCATATCTGATAGTTTGCTTGTCTCTGTTTCATTTAGTGATCTTTCTGGGGAGTCCGCCTTTCCTTTTGGTGATGGACTGTTTCTTTTTCGCCCCATTTTTGGGTTTCATTGTAATCCAATCAGACTGTGATCAGCTGCCAGGCTAAAGAACTGCTAGGCTGGAAGGATTGATTTAGTTGTAATCCTATTGATCTGTGATCCACCACCAGGCTCAGAAGCAGCTTAGGGGGACAGACTGATTTAGTTGTAAATCAATAAATCAGCTACCAAACTCAGGCCCTGCTGGGATAAACAGAGAGGTTCAATTGTAATCCAATGGATCGGCCACCAGCTCAGGTGCAGCCTGGTGGGTCAGATTCAGATGTAAATCAATGAATCTGTAATTAGCCACCTGGCTCAGGTGTGCTGGGCTCAACTGAAAGATTCTTTTGTAATCCAATGAATCTGTGATCAGCCGCTAGGCCGAGGGACCACTGGGCAGGACAAACCGACTCAGTTGTGAACCAATGAATCCACGATTAGCCACCAGGGTCACTTGCCACTGTGCGGGGCTGACTGACTGACCCAGCTGTAAGTCAGAGAGTTTGTGATCAGCTGCCAGGCCCAGGCTCTGCTGGGTGAGAGATATCTCTTCAGGTGCCATCTAGTATTTATGCTCAGACACAGCAGGGAGGGAGAGATTTATTTAGAGGTAAGTCAAAGAATTTTGATCAGGCACCAGGCATTAGGCACCGCTGGGCGGGGCAGATTGCTTCCAGTGGGTGGGGTTATGAGGACCCTCATACAGAAGCTGCTTGGTGCAGCGCAGTCTGCCCAAGGTGTGGGCGATGAGTCAGCACCAGGATCCCCGCAGCTGTTTCCCCACTTCTCTCCTCTAAGCCACTGCTACAGACTCTCCCCATGAGCCTCAAGTCCTCTGCCCTCCCTCCACTGGAGCCCAGGGTAGGTGGGTGCCAATGTATTTTCATTGTGGTCGCCCTAGTAGTTCTCTGTGTCCAGCGCTCTCTCAGGCCAGCAAACTCCATGGCTTTCCACCCTTCTCAACTGGATGCTGCTCTGCTCTCCCTGTGTTGCTGTAGCTGGGACACCCCACTGGGGGACCAGAACCAGCTCAGGTGGAGCCCCCGGCTCTGTCCCTTTGGCTGCTGCCTCCAGTGGGGGCCCAGCAGCCCTCTCAGGTTTCTGAGATTCCTACTAGTCACATTGTGATAAAGCGTCCTCTTCTGTTCTGTCCGTGGTTATAGGACTTCTTTCCAGCTGGTGTTCTGTTGATAATTCTGGCTTTTTCTCTAAAAAAATAATTACAGATGCGACCCGAGAGGAGATTGGTGTAGCTCCACTTACTCCTCCGCCGTCTTCAAATATTTTTTTTTAATTATACAAAGGTCACTGTAGTGAATCAGTCATTTCACCTCTTTGGTTTTTTACTTGATATTGCAGTTTTGAAATGGATCCATGTTACTGTTTCTGCTCAACTACTAATGAACATTAAGGTTATTTCCTTGAACATCTGTTAGTGTGCTGGTTCACACTCTCAGGGATTTGCCAAATTGTTCTCCAGAGCGATTGGTCACTTTGTCCTTCGCACTTAAAGTGTGTGTTTGCCAGTTTCCAAATTTCTGGACAACAGGCAAGTGTTTTCCTATACAACCCAGGAGCCAAAGGTAGAATTTTGATAACTAATCACAATTGAAAGGTTTCATCATAACCTTTACATTGTCCCGGCAGATGGTATGAATGAAAGGGCCCCTGAACTGAAAAGGGATTTCAGTTTCCCATAGCCTATGATATGTTTTTTTTTTCCCTCAGCGCTGGTGGACATTAGGGCGAGAAAGACCCTCCTTAGCATTAATATGTTAGGCAGCTTACATATGCTATTCCACTTACCGCACACCCTTGCGGGAACGTGTGTGAAGAGCTGGATAAATGACTTGCACAAGATCCACCAACCAGACATCCAGTGGTGGGGGCAGCATTTAGACTAGGGCGACTAGTTTTCCCTATTACAAATTAAAATTTGTGTTTATAGTCCTGATACCTATCAGGAATATTTCTTAGACATATAGCTTTTGTCGGAAATAGGCCAAATATTCTTAAATTTATTGTATGATTTAAAAAATACCTTTGAAAAAACAGGCATGTGGAGCATGTAAAACTGCTATTTAATCACTAGGTGGCACCAGCTCTGAAGGAGCGATTGCCTCTTGGGCACATTTTAATTTTAAAAATAAAAGTAAAAAGGTCTCTGGTTTGATTCCCAGCCAGGGCACATAACCAGGTTGCAGGCCAGGTCTTCAGCCAGGTCCGTAGCTGGAGGCAGGTGAAAGGCAACCACACATTGATGTCTCTCTCTTCCTCTCCTCCTCTCTCCCCCTCTCCTCCTCTCTCCCTTCCCCTCTCTCTAAAAATAATAAAATCTTTAAAAAGTAAAATAAAAGTAAAATTGCCTTCCCTATATTAATCATTCTGTAATCTGTGATAAATAAGCTATACTTTTATCCTTTTTTATGAATCATCCATATGTTTTTAAAATGAACAGTTGTCAAAACCAGTAAGGCCAGCCCACGCAGGCGATTTGCAGGTAAGTCTGTAAGTCATACCACTTTCTGTTTCAGAGTAGTTAGGGCAGACGTGTTCATGGAAAGCAACTCCTGTTTTCAGTATTTTTTTTGTTGGTGCCACCGGAAGTATGGCTGGGGGATAAAGAGAGCGGTGCCTGAATTTGTGGTCAGTTCACACAGTGCTAGAGCTCAGTGAACAGAGCGATGCCATGAGCATTCAGAGACCTGAGCCCAAGTCCCAGCTGGGCTACCTCCCACTTGTACAATATAACTGTGGTCAGATAACCTCCTTGTGCCTCAGTTTCTTCATCCTATAAAGGACTATGTTGGGGAAGAGACTGTCTTTGGGCAGGTATATAATTCAACAAATATTTATTGAGTATCCAGTAAGTGTCAGGCTTGTGCCAGGTCCTGGAGAAGCAGTATAATACAGAGTCCGTAGTCACACAATTAATAGTAATCAATTGCAGTTATGATAAATGTTATGAAGGAAGGGTAGAGGTGGCATGATACCATATGGCAGTGAACTTCATCTTTTCTGAGAGGACTGCTGAGAATGACAGCAAAAGGCTGAGGAGGTGTAGACTGCTTTCTTCTCCACTTTGAAGTCACTTAATCATTCTGCCTGATACCTGTGTAAGTTCATTCTTTAGCCTTTGAAGTTCAGTATATCACCAGAATTAACAGTGGTGTTTATTATTTTCTGTTCTTTTTTCTGAAAATTAGCTTATTATTTATTTATTTTAAAAGATTTATTATTTTTAGAGAGAGGGGAAGGGAGAGAGGCAGAGAGGGAGAGAGATATCACTGAATGGTTGCTTTTCACCTGCCTCCAGCTACAGACCTGGCTGGAGACCTGGCTTGCAACCTGGTTATGTGCCCTGGCTGGGGAATCAAACCAGACCTTTGGGTTCGCAGGCCGGCCCCTTATCCACTGTGCTACCAGCCAGGGCCTGAAAATTAGCTTATAATTTAACTCAGCAAAGATTTTCATTTTCTTTTTTATTTTCAGGGACTATTTCCTCCCCTGTTTTATCTTTGACTATTTTTGTCATCTGTTCATTCAGTTCTCCTTTGAGAATACAAATTATGCACTTGTTGGGTATCCTTTGTGTTCCATGTCTGTTACATTTTCTATAATCACTTGTCCCCTCTTTTTCTTTTTCAGTGTTATTTTGTACAGCTTTTACATATGTATTGGTTTTACTTTTGTTGTTTTAGGTCTGCCAATTTACCTTACCACTTTTCTTGATATCCTGTATCTCTTTGGGGTGTTTATGTTAGCCAGTGCTATCTTTAATTTCTTGGAGAATATGCGGGCTGGATTCTGGACAGTAAAGGTGGGCTCTCCATAAGTATTTCCCTTTAGTTTTTCTCCTGCCTGGGAAGGATACTTCTGCTGGGCCTGTCCACACCCTTGTACCCATCAGTGGATCTCTGTGGACCTATAACTGTAATACTTTATGACTTTGTGGTTTTAGAACGTCTACATGCCTGAAGTCTAGCAGCTTTTGGCATTTTCCCTTCATTCCAAAGTTCATCGATTTGTCAGCTGTTTTCTCCAGTTGTGGAGTGAAAGTGTGGTCATTGACTAAGCTTTCTCTCCCCTGTTCTTTTTTTTTTTCTTTCCCCCATTCTTTTGATTTCAGTTGGTTTTAAGGGAGGAGACCATCTAAATGCCTTGTTATCATTTCCAAATAGAAATCACCAATAGGATGTTATGGAAGCATTCTTGCTATTGTGGATTGCAGAGCCTCTTGTCATAAAATGCTATATATTTATTTATTTGTTCATTTGTTTATCCACCCACCTGCCAACAAACCCATATTTGAGTGTCTGCCATAACCTTGGATGGAGACCCAGAGAGGAATTATTCATGGAGGGGTAACCTAGTTCTCTCTAGAAACTTCTGGAGGCCAAGGAATAATGGGTGTTTTTATACTGCTGCTGTTGAGGATTGGGACTGTCCCTTCTCTCTCCACAGTTTAAATTTTTTAAACAATTTTTCTTTTTGTCACAGAGGCAAGGTAATACATGAACACACATTTGTTATTATCAAAACTTTCGCTATTGCATAAAGCAAAAGCCCATCCTGAAACCCTGCTGTTCCTATTCCTATTCTCTTCTCTCCAGAACAAGCCTCTGTGGTCAGTTTGATATCTGTGTGTGTGTGTTTAAATGTGTCTTTGCTGCAAATAATGGAATAAACAAACATAACGCTGAAATAATAGACATTTAACACTCTCATCTAACAAAAGGTGTAGAAGATTCCAAAATTGTTTCCTCAGCCTATTGAAGGCTGGGGCCTGAGGTAACCTTGGCTTCCTCTCCGCAGTCACCAGGGGGTATGGCAGATCCTGGTCCCAGAGCTGAAGGAAGAAGTGGGGGAGGGTCCTTCTCAGGCTGGGAGAACATTTTTTCCTGGAAGCCTCCCAGCAGGAGGCTCATTGGTCACTCACCCATCCCTTGGCTAAGGGGAAGAGGATTCTCATGAGTCATACCCTAGGGCTGGGCCCATTTGCACCAAACAAAATCCTCTTCTTAGCAAGGTGGGAAGGGGACAGTGCCTGCTGTGGCATGACTCCTGCCATCTCTCTCCCTGCATTTACATCTGTGTGCAGAGAGACATACGGACTGTTAGTTTATTTCATGCGGATTTTGATTCTGCTCTGCCAAGGCAAGTACCTCTGTGTGAGCCAAACAAACCCCTGTTGGTAGCATTACATGGCCAGGATAGCTAGTGAGGCACCAAACTGTCACTTCAGGCAGTTTGCAGAAGCCCCTCAGAGTGAGATATGCTATCTTTCCTTGTTGGAGTGTCCTCCATGCAACAGGTGAGGAAGCACAAAGTCACACACCCTAGTTTATTTAACCTGTGCACCAGGTCAAGGGAGGCCCAGCATGTTTTTGGACCTACAAAGGTCCAGTGCAGGCTGGAGCAGTCCCTCTACTTGACAAATCAAAACTGCCCCTGCCAGAGTTACTCCTTCATTTACTGCATTTTGACTACTCTCTTGCCTGGACTTAAACCTGAGGTGGAGCTAGCTGGCCCCTCCTGTTGCTCCACCTCTCATGGCTGCATAATTCACATTGGGTGGGGTCTTCTGTTGACATCTTACTGCGGGGAGGGGCTCCTGGGAAAGTGACCACCCCATTCTGGGCTGCAGCCTGTGCGTTGCGTGATCAGAGTTAATCACTGCTGGATGGTAGAGTCCTGTCACTCTCGCAGTCACAAGCATCTGGACACTGCAGCTTCCTGGCTATGTTGCTAGGTTTTCCAATATTTTGTTTTTATCTTCAAGTATTAGAATATTTCTGATATCAGAGACTAGTCTTGCATGTCTTGAACTTTAGACGGGATTGGGCGCATTCAGGTGGTATGGCTGTAGATACGTTTTGAACTTTATATGAATGAAATCATAGGACATATTTTGCATCTGACTACATTGTTAGGTGTGTACATTAAATTAAGCTTTCCTGATAAATTGAACATCCTGTCACTATGAAGTAAACCTTTATCTTTAAAAATATGCTTTGCATTATGTCTATTTCACCTGACATCCTCTATCTTTCTTTTGTTTGATGTTTGCATGGTCTATTTTTTTCCATTCTTTAATTTTAACTTTCTACATCCTTATGTTTAGCTGTATCTTAAAAATAGCATACCATTTTAAAACAAGTTTTAAGTATGTAATTCACATATCATAACGTATTCACCTATTAAAAGTATGTATACAGTTCAATATGGCATATAGTTTTGTTAACAGAATTTGACAAACCTTTCCTTTGTCTTTTACTGGACCCTTTAGTCATTTTGTTCTTAATGTATATAAGGATAAATTTGAGTTTTAATTTGCAAGCTTTATTTTTTATATTCTGTTATTCTATATCTTTTTCTTCCTCTTGCCCTCTTTTGGGTTGATGATTTTTTCAGTTCTATTTCTTTCTCTACTAATTTGCAAATTAACTTTGTCTCTAATAATTACCATAGAATTTATAGCATGCACATTTTACTCTTTAAAATCTTAGCTAGTAATCTACCCAGCAAGAGGGCAGAGGGACAAGTGCTGCAGGCAGGTGAGGGAAGGGCCATTCCCAGAGCCCGTGGTGTCCATGCCATGGCCAGGCTGGCCTGCGCTGTTTCTTCCCTTCCTTCAATGCCCAAACAAGTTTATTTTAGTTCCCAAGGTTATTTTTACAGTTAGAAGTATTTGGTAGTTTAAAAAATGATTTACATTAAAACTTCTAAATTTTAGAGTGTTGTTTTGAATATTGTCACAATTCTTTGGTTTATTTATCGATGTATTAAATATATATGAAAGGTACCTAAACTATAAGTGTACAACTCAGTGAATTTTTACAAAGTAGTCACCACCCATATTTTGTTGAAATAGGAACATTAATAGTACCCCATGAGTTCCTCTGTGTGACCAAGAAGAGGTCACTACTTGTCCCAGAGTTAACCACTGCCCTAACTCCAAGAGTAGATTAGATCTTAGAAAATGACCTGAGATTAGTTTTGCCTATTTTGAAAATTCTGTGAAGTTAATCACAGTGTATGTATTCTTTGGGTTTTTTTTTAAGTCTTCAGTTATTATGCGTTCAGTAGTTGGTTCATTTCTGTTACTGTATAATATCCCATTGTACAACTAGACCATCTAGTTACCTATTCATTTTATTGATGATGGATTTTTGGTTGTTTCCATTTGGGGGCCGTTAGGAATAGTGCTGCTATGAACATTTATAGATACATGTATATATTTCCAGTGGGGTATATATGAAGGAGTGGTGTTTGTATTATCAGCCTCAGTACTAGCAGATATTACCCAGCAGTTTTCCATAGTGGGGTATATTTATGATGACATTTGAGACCCTTAGCACTTCTCACATTTCCTTGATAATAGTGAATAGCTTACTATATCTTTGACAGGGTGAGCAAGGCAGTTGGTTCCTAGGATATGAAAACTGAGAGGTCATTTCTTTTCCTTTAAATGATGAGTGGGAGACCTATCTGCCACTTCCTGAACTGGGTTACCTTGGAGCCTTGTACAAAGAGCCTACCTACTTACTGGGTTCATCGGCCGTAGCTCTTGGCTCTGAAATGCTCCAATGCATCTTGTTGGTCAGTGCCAGTACCTCCCCGCCAGCCTTGGGGATGGCCCTTCTTTGCCTACAGCATAGCACAGCTAAGACAAGATGATCACGTAAGTGAGATTGTAGTGAAAAATCAGGATAGCAGAAGAGGAACCAACCCGCGAGCACTACAGTTAGCTTATTGTAAGCGTAGGTTGCTTCTGTCCCCACTCCCAAGAGCCCTGCCAGTGAGACTGTCTCCTGCTCCTCAGGGTGGTTCCATTCCTGGCCCACAGGTCTGGAGCTCTGCCACCACTCATGACATCTACACAGGACATGCTCACAGGCAGTGGAGGAGAGGGTTCCACTCCATGAGGAAACATTTCCAGTGGACTCACATAGACAGAGAACATGATGGACTTCAACCCCACACAGCTTCCTGACTGCCATTTCTCATAGTTGACAGCCCACGTACAGATGGTAACACAGTATCGGGACCAGGGTAGGTGGTATGTGTGCTATGCGCAGCAGGCCAGAGGCAGCAGTCCCTTTTTCTGGGTTGGTCTGGCAGGAAGGAGATAGAGAGACTGCCCAGGTGACATGGGTGAGATATGAAGGAGCCCATCTACCTGCCAGGTGTCCTTTTATGTCTCAAAGAAGGAGGTGACACTGGAGAAAGTGTGAATTAAGCCATTTGAGTTGACTGGGAGGAAGTTTGCTCATACATTTGTTCCTTTGCCTCTTATAACAGAAGGTTCCATTGTCACGTGAGGTGGACAGTGAAGATGAAGAAAGTATTTCTGAGCAAGATGGGTTTCCAGACTCACCCCTTATACCACAGTCCACACAAGAAAAAGGTAAACAAAAAAAATTTTCCCAAATATTTAAAACATTTTGTGGCAATGAAGATTGGTTAACTTGGGGGAACATGTAGCCATTGCACTTCCATCCTGTGATCCTGTTATTACAAGGAATACTGGGAGTTTTATTTTCACCGAAGATGTTGCTCTAGAGTTGATGGATGGATGTTAAGTTGTGTGCACTTGGGAGTGTGTTTCATCAGTTCTCGGACAATAGAGGGTTACGGCTCAGGCTCTGAAGGTCTGTCTACACTCTCCCGCTGCTCCCAGGTGCCTGGTGTTACAAGGGGCCGATGCACAGTGGTCTCCACAGAATAAACGTCCGCTATGCTTTCTTGTCCACTATGCTGTTACTTTATTTTGTTACTTTCCTTTTAAAAAATCCGATGACATAGTCTGAATATCTCCTTGTGCTCATTTACATCCATCCATTTTCTAACGTCTATGTTAGCCTGTGGCCTAGTGTGTCAGTACCAGTCAAAATCCAACCAGGAGACAGAAAGCACACCATGATTCGAACAGGGAAAGTTTAACATAAAAAAGATTTTACATAACAGGATTGCCTACTAAGGGGTAGAGAGAAGTCTAAAGAATAATAGGAATAGCAGATGGAGGGAACAGCCAGCTCCTCCCTCTACAGTTTACATAGGGCCCCAAGGAAAGAAACACATTTGGAGAATCACCCAAGGCTGAGATGCAGAAATTGGAGAGGGTGCAGCTGTAGCCCCCTGGCTGATGGAGAAGTTAGCTGAGTGCTAACAACTCACTGCCAAGCTGTCTTCAGGGAGTTGCGAGGAGAAACCACCCAAGGGGAAGTGCTGTTGACCACCTGGTAAAGGAGAAGGAGAGAGGAGAGCAGGAAGGGAGCACACTGGAATGAAGAACCCCTCCCTTCTCCCCTAATAGCTTTCCAGCGCCCTCTACTGATGAAGCTTATATTGTAGCGCCAGCAGGTAGAAATACTGCCGGAACACAATCAAGCAAGGAAGGTGGAGTTGGAGCTAACAGGCAGTGGTAACTGGCACACTTGGTAGCATGAACTTGGAGCACTTCTGCAGTGATTTTTGCTTTGTGGTGGCATTAAAAGCCTCTGGACACTTGTGGAAAAGGCCCCGCACCCACCCCAAATTTAATTCAGTGGTTCTAGGCTGGGGCCCATAGGTGTATATTTTTAACAAGTCTTTTGGAGAGTCTGGTGGGGATGATCCTTGGACAGAACAGTTGAAACCCTGGTCTGTAGTGCCTTGGTTCTTGACTCTGTCATTTCCAGGTGACAATATGCTTGGCTTAACCCCACTTCCGCTCAGTCTGTGAGTGCCTTTCATCAGATTAAGAATTAAATTCAGTCACCTGCGTGCAGCACAGTGCCTTGCATAAATACTAGCTGGTAACTGTTGTCTAAAGTCCAACACCATCAAACTCTGTGAGCCTGATGCGTGTCACTGTGCTGTGCAATACCCAGCCATGAAGGACAGACACTGCAGTCTTTTGGTCCAGGTACCGGTCCCTTGGCCAGAGCTGCCAAATCCTTGCTGATGGATGTCATCCCCCTCCCTTCCTTGATCCCAACAGTACTGTCCCACTGGTGCTTTTCTTTCTCCTCCCAACCAAATTTGTCAAAAGACATCTCCACACGTCTCCCTTTCCTCATCTTACACTGGCTTTTCCACGCACTCCGGTTTGGCTCTGCCTCCCCCAGACTAGTGACCTTCATTCTGCGAAATGCAGTGGATAGAATGTTCTACAAAGATGGGTGCCCCTGGCTTCAATAGATCACATTCTCCTTGTTTTCTCCCACATCTCTGGGGCCCCTCTCCATCTCTTTGCAGTCTCATTTTCCTCTACATGGCCTTTAAGTGTTGGAATTCTCCAAGTTCCAGTCTAGGCCCCTTTCTCCATCCTTAGAAGTAATCGCACCTGCCCCTTTACTTCCAGTACCTATTGGGTGATATCCAGGTTCTCCTCCAGGCTCGTGACTGCATATAACCAGCGATGTGTGCTGTTTGATTCTGCTTATTTCTTCACTCAGCCAGCAGATACAGGAATATATATATGAGGACCCACTGTGTTTTGGCGCCATGGTAGCAGCCAGAGCAGCCTTTTCAAACACACATATGGCAGTGTCCCTCCATGTACCCTCACACCATTTTTATTTGGATCTCTTCATTGGTTTCCCACAGCAACAAGACCTGGCAGGCCTGCCCCTGCTGACCAGTCTCTAGCATTCTGGTGTGTTTTATTTTCTCAGCTGCATGATGTTCCATCCTGCCACTGGGCTTTTGGATTTGCTTTTCTCCTTCCTCGCAATCTGCTCTTTGTTGTATATAGATGGGAAAGGGGATGGAATCGGGTTGTATGTTTGACTTTTTACATGTTCACATATACCTGAATGGAAGCATATCCAAGCGACAACCTCTTGGGAGGGGAAAGGTTCAAAGGATTATGGTCACAGAAGTTTCCATTTATCTGTACTGTTAGGGTTTTTGACAGCATGAATGTGTTCATGTAGCATGAATTCTCTTCCTTTAAGGATTGGGGTATTACCTAACATGGCACTTTGTATGCAGTAGGATGACCAATATTGGAGACCTTTGTTGTGATTTTAATAGTTTATACCACTTGCCTATGCAAACTGTAGAAATGAGAAGATGAAGACTCTGGAAATCTTTTTGAAAATGATAAATGACAAAATAGGAAATAAAATATACATGTACACCTGGAATAATATAATAATTGTATTTGTATTCAACTATAATTGAAAAAAAAATAAAGTGCACAAAGAAGAAAATATGTACAGTGTGGGGCAAAAGTAGATACACAGTTATGAATACATGAAATACAGAGCTTATTCTTTGTTATTTATTTATTTATTTATTTATTTTGTAGGCAAATTGATACTTTATTCATTGCTTGGCAGTGTTTTTTTTTTTTTAATTTTATTGTTGTTGTATTACATCCATCCCCTTTTTGCTCCCCTCTGTCCCCCTCCCCTTTTGTTATTTATTAATTGTATTATTTTCCACAGAACAACTGTAAACCTGCTTTTTGCCCACCCTGTACATATACAGAGCCAAATGATCTAATTATATTTTACATATTAAAGTAAACTTGGGGCCCTGGCTGGTGGCACAGTGGATAAGGCCTGTGAACCCAAAGGTCGCTGGTTCGATTCCTGTTGTAGTTGAGCCTTGATTGTAGTTGTCCCATCACTGGGAGAAAGATAGGCTGTTTATGTGGAAATGCTGGAGACAAGTGAAAGGCAAGCAGGCATTGATGTTTCTTTCCCTTTCTCTCTCCCTTCCTGCCCTTCTCTCTAAAACTAGTGAATAAAATCTTTAAAAAAAAAAGTGTTGTTAATATTGAATGTCAACTTTAATTGGAAAAAATAAAATAAAAATACATTCTAAAAGAATAGGAAAAAAGAGCATTTTGGTGGAAAATAGTAGAGTAAGATGACTTTTGGTCAAAAATAAGCTCTTCATTGATTCAAGTTGTTCAAGTGTTGGTAATTATAATGAATGAGGAAATAGATTTATAATTCTATGTGCATCTTTAACTGTTTTTGTCTGTTTTTCTGAATTCTATGATTTTTCTACTTTTTTGCATATTTGTTTATAATTTATTTTTCAGTCAGTTATTTCTGTTCTGCATATTGTGGAAAGTTAAAAGCAACCAATTTTTAATTTTTTGATAACATTATTTATTTATTTTTAATGTTTTTAATTGATTATGCTGTTACAGTTGTCCCAATTTCTTTTCCCTTTGCTCCCCTCCAACCCAACACTCCTGCTCCCTCCAGCAATCCCACCCACCCTAGTTTATGTCCATGGGTCATTCCTATAAGTTCTTTGGCTTTACCTTTTCCTATACTATTCTTAACATCTCCCTGTCTATTCTGCACCCACAACTATGCCTATTTACTTATTTATAAATGTTTATTTATTTTTAAATTTTATTCATTATTTTTAGAGAGAGGGGAAAGGAGAAAGGAAGAAAAGGAGAGAAGTATCAATGTATGCTTGCCTTTTACCTGCCTCCAGCTGGAGACCTGGATTGGAGACCTGGCTTGCAACCTGGTTATGTGCCCTGACTGGGAATCGACCCAGTCACTTCAGTGACTTCAGTTTGCAGGCTGGTGCTCAATCCACTGAGCCACACTAGCCAGTGTTTATGCCTCTTTAAAAGCAACCAATTTCTAAAAAGTGGAAAGTCCAACTTTTCACTGCAACAAAGGGTACAGACAAACTGGGTTGTGAGGTCACCTACTTCAAGAAGGATCTTAATCATAAATGTGTATTTGTAAGTTGAACATGAGTTACTGGGCAAGATTTGTTTTCATTGTGTCACTGAGTTAGTTTGCTTCAAGGAACAACTACTTTCCTGACCCAGTCAGATGCTATCGTCAGGCAAGGTAGGCCCAGCCCATTAGGGGAATGGTGGGTAGACAGTGTGGAAAGAGCACGGGGCGGGATCTGTTGGGAAGTTGGAGAGGAGCCCTACGTAGAAAGGGCTCAGGGTCACTCAGGAATTGGGCCTTGGTTCTGCAATCCTGTGAGCTGCTGAGGGTGTTCAGGAATGAGCAGGACAAAGATGAGTAGTTTGGAGTTGGGCTCCCTGCCTTGCTCCAGGACCATCTAGCCATGTGACAGTGCAAAGCCTGTTGCCTCCCCTTGCCTTGCTTAGCTCACCTGGCAAAGGCGAGTTTCTGTGATTGTACTTATTGTCAGATGTCTTATCTGATTTTAATTTTTTTCTCTTTCTGTTTAAATCAGATGGTGAACATTCCGTTCTGAATTTAAAGGTAAGATTACTTGTTTAAAAACTGGTTTACTCAATAAATCAAATTTCCACCATAATTTTTAAACAACTATTGTGATTTGTGGAGAAAAACTTCCCTTAAGAATTCTTGCTGATTGAATGTTTTTTTTTTTTTTTATGTAGTTAAAAAACTTGAAGAAACACATTTTTTTATAGTTTAAAAGTAAAAGTAATATATTGAGAGGTTAGAAATCAATTACATAATTTGTAGAATGAATTGACAATAACTAATTTTCAAAAATGGAAATAATCCTAACTTAATTTTTGAATTGTGTGATGTCATAGGAATTTAAAAATTAAACATTTCTCAGTAGACTTAATTTATAATCTCACCTTTTCCAGCAGAAATTAGAAAATATCAAATTGATATGTAATGGAAAAATTGACGAAAGTTCAAAGGTTTTCCTTTCCTCAGAGTTTTGGTTTGAAAAACAAGGTCTTATATTCTTTTCTGAGCACCCTGAGAACACGCTTCTCTGCAGTTTATGGGGTCTTCTTACGTATCTCAAGGAGAAAAGGCCTGGTTGGAGTTTGCTTTCGCACATCTCTGCTCAACACTTAACAGTTGTATCACAAGCTTTAGACTGTGAACTGATGGCCTGTTACCTTATGGGACTTACATAGAAGGACACCCACTGAACTCATGGGCAAAAAGGCAGAAAGTTTGAACAGGAGATGGTAATACTCAATTTATTAGGCTCATGGTCTTTTTTCCTCTCGCCCAGGATGAAAAACCACCATTATGTGGAAAACCTCCACCCTCACCAGGTATTTGCCTTTTGATTTTCATTGTTCTTGAAAAGCTTATAGTTTTCTAGAATACCCAGGGCAATCTCATCTAAAATAAAGGTCTCTCTCTCTTTTTCCCCCCGCTATAAAAGCTGCTGCTTCTGTCCCATTACTGGAATTGGGAAAAGTAGCTATTATTAAACTTCCACCGTTGCTTCAAAAGAGAGGGTCCAGTCCTGACCAGCGTTGCTCAGTTGGTTGAGCATTGTCCCACAAAGCTAAAGGTCTCCGGTTCAATTCCTGATCAAAACACATGTCCAGAGTTCATCCAGTCCCCGATTGGAGTGTGTGTGAGGCAACTGATCAGTGTTTCTCTTCTCTCTTTGTTCCCTTCCTCTCTCTCTAAAAATAAATAAAATTGAGAGAGAGAGACAGAGAGAGAGAGAGAGACAGAGAGACAGAGAGACAGAGAGACCCCCCCCGAGAGACCAAACATTCAAACATTGGATGGTGGAAGTGTGTCCCCATAGAATATGCTCAGAGGGACCTGTGGGGTGTGCTTAGATGCTGGGAGGGTGGGTATATGCAAATAAAGGCTCTGAGGGACCTGTGAGGTGTGCTTAGATACTGGGAGGGTGGGTATATGCAAATAAGGGCTCTGAGGGACCTGTGAGGTGTGCTTAGATGCTGGGAGGGTGGGTATATGCAAATAAGGGCTCTGAGGGACCTGTGAGGTGTGCTTAGATGCTGGGAGGGTGGGTGTATGCAAATAAGGGCTCTGAGGGACCTGTGAGGTGTGCTTAGATGCTGAGAGGGTGGGTATATGCAAATAAGGGCTCTGTTCTGGGGCTGGAGGCAGTGTGAGGTCAAGAGATGTTTTCTGGGGTAACTTTCCCCTAAAACATTTGCGGACTTTCAGTAGCTTTCAAAGTGAATTTTGTAATTTTTTTCTGTTATGCTTTACAGCTTTATCTGAAAATCATATTGGATATCAAGACTTTTAAACCTATCCTGCATGTGGGGTTGACTTGATTTTACCCCTTCTTAGTGTTTTGGGAATTTGCTAGGGCTCTAATTTCTAGCCCACAGGCTCATTCATCATAGAATGTTTTCTGCCACTCAGCCATCCTCTAAGTTTATGTATTATTTATCTTTTAAGGTATATTTTATTGATGACGCTGTTACAGCTGTCCCAATTTTTTCCCTTTGCTCTGCTCCACTCAGTATTTCCCTTCTCTCCATCCATCCCACTCACCTTAGTTCATGTCCATGGGTCATGCATGTAAGTTCTTTGGCTTAACGCTTTCCTACACTATTCTCAATATCCCCCTGTCTGTTTTGTATCTACCAATTATACAGCTGCTTCTTTTTTCTTTTTTTAAAGATTTTATTTATTATTTTTAAAGAGAGGGGAAGGGAGGGAGAGAGGAAGAGAAACATCAACGTATGGTTGCCTTTCATTTCTCTCGAGCTAAGGACCTGGCTGGAGACCTGGCTTGCAACTTGGTTATGTGCCCTGACTGAGAACTGAACCAGCGACCTTTGTGTTCGCAGGCCAGTACCTTTCCTTTGAGCCACCAGCCAGGGCTCCCAATTATGCTTCTTAATCCCTGCACCCTTTTTCCCTTTCTCCCCCTTCCCCCTCCCAAATGATAACCCTCTAAATGACCCCCGTGTCTATGGTTCTGTTCATGTTCTTCTTGTTTCCTTAGTTTGTTTTTTAGATTCAGTTGTTGATAGCTGTGAGTTAGTTGTCATTATAATGGTCATAGTTTTGATTTTCTTCTTTTCCTTAAATAAATCCCTTTAACATTGTAAGTAATAATTGTGTGGTGATGATAAACTCCTTTAACTTTGCCTTGTCTGGGAAGCACTTTATCTGCTTACTGTTGTATTCTAAATGATAGCTCTGCTAGATAGAGTAATCTTGGTTATAGGTCTTTGCTTTCCATCACTATGAATATTTCTTGCCAGTTCCTTCTTGCTTACAAAGTTTCTTTTGAGAAATCAGCTGATAGTCTTATGGGCACCTATTTGTGTGTAACTTTTTTTCTCTTGCTACTTTTGAGATTTTCTCTTTACCGTTAACCTTTGGCATTCTAATTATGATATATCTTGGTGTTGTCCTCTTTGGATCCAACTTGTTTGGGACTCTGTGCTTCCTGGACTTGTATGTCTGTCTCCTTCACCAAAATTAGGGATGTTTTCTTTTATTATTTTTTCAGATGAGTTTTCAATTTCTTGCTCTTTCTTTTCTCCTTCTGGCATCCCTGTGATTTGGATATTAGTATGTTTAAAATTATCCTATAGCCCTGGCTGGTGGCACAGTGAATAAGGCAGCCAGCCTGCGAACCCAAAGGTCACTGGTTCAATTCCCAGCCAGGGCATGTAACCAGATTGCAAGCCAGGTTGTAGCTGGATATTGATGTCTCTCTCCCTCTCTGTCTTTCACCCTTCCCCTCTCTCTAAAAATAATAAATAAAATCTTTTATAAAAAATAAGGTTATCCCAGAGGTTCTTAATCCTCTCCTTGTTTTTTCCAATTCCTGTTTCTTCTTTCTGTTCTAGGTGAATGTTTATTTCTTCCATTTGTTCCAAATGATTGATTTGAATCCTGGCTTCCTTCCACCACTGTTGGTTCCCTGTATATTTTTCTTTATTTCACTTTGTATAACCTTCACTTTTTATTTTGTGGACATTCTCAGTAATTTTTCTGAGCATCCTGATCACCAGTATTTTGATCTCTACATATAGGTTGGTTATCTTGGTTTCATTTAGTTCTTTTTCTGGGGTTTTGTTCTGTTCTTTCATGTGGGCCTTCGTTCTTTGCTTCCTCAACTTGGCAGCTTCCTTGTGTTTGTTTCTGTGTATTGGGTAACCTTGGCTCTGTGTCTTATATCCTAATGTAGTAGTAGGTGTCCTTTAGGGCCCAGTGGCACAGCCTCCCCTATTACTCAAGCTGGGTACTCAGGGTGCACCCCCTATGTGGGCTGAGTACATCCTCCTCTTATAGTTGAATCTTGATTGTTGTTGGCAGATCAATAGGAGGGATTATCCAGGCCAGTGAGTTACAAGGACTGGCTGTGACCACTGACCACCAACCTTTCTCCTCTTATAGTTGAATCTTGATTGTTGTTGGCAGATCAATAGGAGGGATTATCCAGGCCAGTGAGTTACAAGGACTGGCTGTGACCACTGACCACCAACCTTTGCCCTTTGTGGAGAATCAGCAGTACAGGAGCAATGATGTAGTTTTCCACTGGGTGTGCTGGCCCTGGAATTTCCTGGGTGGTGTGGGTCCTAATATTTTAAAACATTTTCCCTGTATCTTTTCAGATACAACTGGTAAAACACATCAACAATATATAAAAATAGCCAAAGAAAAGTTTGAGGAATTAAAAGAAGAAAATGTACATCTGAACAGTACAAACCAAACCCTTACTGTAGAATTTAACAGAGTAAAACAAGAAATGAAAAAACTACAATTAAAACTTAAGAGAAGACAAAAGGAAAATGGACAGCTGAAAGAGGCTGAGAAAGCCTCCTCTCAGGAAGGTATGGACAACTACACAGTTCTTTTCTTAAAGAAACAAATAAGAATTAACTCATTTTAAAATTTATTTTGAGAATTAATATTTTACATCATAATGTTTGTTATTAATGTTGATATTTTGTGTTATAATATTTTAGTTCTTTCATTAATATCCTATACGTGTGGTCATTTGATTTCATCTGCCGTATCATTCTTATTGTTAGGCTAAAGAAATTCTAATACTTCTGAATTTGATGCTTAGGAAAGTAACTTTACAAATACATATTTCATACCAGTTTTTATCCCACTAAGTGTCATATAAAAGTGCCTTTTACCACATACTTACCAGTGATAAGGATTATATTTTTCTTTCTAATTTGATAGGAAAAAAAAGGACTCACATTTTAATCTGTATTTCTTTTATTACTGATGAACTTAAATTTTTTTTCATATCTTTGTAGGTCACTTTATTTTTCAATTTTACATTTTCCTACTTTTAAATTGAGATACTTGGCTTTTTCTCATTGGTTTATAGGAGCTCTTATTGTATTAAGGATATTAGCCTTTGTCATGTATTTAATATTTTCTATTTGTTGAAAATTTAAGTAAATCTATAAAATATTTTTTGTAACTTATGCCATTTTTACCTGTAAGATTTTATAAATATTTACTAATGTTGTCTCTATGCATTTATCTGTTTATATGGACTAATATTATTTCCTGAAGAGAGATGATGTCATTTTCTTCATGTAGATCCTACATATTTCTTGTCTTAAACATTTATTTCTAGATAACTTTGTATTGTTTGTGTTATTAATATATTAATATAATATATTAATATATTATATACACTTAATATTAATATTAAGTGTAGAATATATTTTCTATTATGTTTCCTGATAGATGTTGCTATTATTTGGGAAGGTTATTCTAATAATTTTTCCACTTATTCTGTGTGATTTGCATGGCAAATCTTTATATATCATTGGAAACAATGACTTTGCCTTTTCAATCTAAAGTTTTTATTTTACCTTATTTAATTGTACAGGTAAAAACCTCCACAGACTTCCAAAATGTTGACTATTTAGTGCTAAAAAACTTAGAAACTTTTTTTTATTTGTACCTATATATTTGTCATTCACTCCTCTGTGAGCTTAAAAGGAAAATAAGGGCCAGTGGTTAGCAATTTATATAAAATATTAATACATTTGGTGCAAGTTCTTATAGTATAATATTTTTTTCAATAGTTACTGTACCTGAATTACTTTCTCTAAGAAAACAAACTCAAGAACTAGTGGATGAAAATGATGGGTTGAAAATGACTGTCCATCGTTTGAATGTAGAACTGAGCAGATACCAAACGAAATTCAGGCATTTATCCAAGGAAGAGGTAATGTTTCCAATTAAGAAAAATCAATTTTTGGATTTTTTTGGCTTTTCCTATTTAATTGATTTCTAAACCTGAGGGTTCATTTTATATTTATTACAAAATTTGGTATAAAAAGACAAAGCACAGTGTTTCTAGGGAAATTTCTATTTCCTTCTTCCCTTTACCTCTTCTCCGCCTTTTCTCCCCTCTTCTCTCCCTCTCTCACTTCCTTTCTTCCCTCCTTTCTTCTCTCCTTTCTCATGGCAAAGACCATAAAGGATCTTTGTGAAAAACTGGGACAGCCCTAGCCCAGTTGGTTGGAGCATTGTCCATAAACTAAAAGGTCATGGTTCAGTTCCCAGTCAGGACACAGACCTGGGTTGGGGGTTCAGTCCCTGGTCAGAGGCGCATGCAAGAGGCAACTCATCAATGTTTCCCTCTCACATCGACTCTTCTCTTCCACTACCTCTCTCCCTCCTTTTCCTTCTCTAAAATCAATAAGCATGTTCTTAGGTGAGGTTAACAAAACAAAACAAAAAATTCAGACAATACAGGTTTATATAAAGTTAAAAGAGTGAAAGTCCATATAGCTGTTCCATTTTCAGTCCTGTGCCTCAAGTTTACAATTGATATTTGTCATGCATTAACTTAAAAGAAGGAAGACTAGTTTATATAGACCCCAAACCACCTAATTCTAGTCAGTAGGACTTGCATTTATGAGTCCCACACAGGTTTTTTTTTTGTTTGTTTTTTTTTTAATTTTATTGTTGTTGTATTACATCCATCCCCTTTTTGCTCCCCTCTGTCCTCCTCCCCCCACACAGGTTTATAGCAAACAAAGAAGTAGTTTTTAAATGGGCACAGCTATATACCCAGGCTCAGCACAAAAGGAGCAGGCAAAAATGACCATCTCTGACTTTTTCCCTGGAAGAGATATAACTACATACTTTCCTAGCTGCTGCCTGGCTTCTAATTATCCTGCATCTAGGTTCTGACTGCAGTCCACCTCATTGGGACACTGGTGGATCTTGGTACACCCTCAACTAATGGCAGCTGCCAAGAACAAAGACAGTGGATAATCACATAAGTTTGAATGACAACCAGGAGCTCCAGCTGGGCTGATTGATGAGGTTCGTCTCCAACAAGAGAACATTCGGCTGATTGATGGGGTTTATCTTTTACAAGAGCTCATTCTATCAAAACAGGGTGAGGAGGCTACAAAATCAACACAGAGGGCCAAGAAAAATGAAGAAAAAAAGAAATATGTGCCAAATGAAAGAACAAAATTAATATTCGGAAACCAGTCTTAATGAAAGGGGGATAAGTGATTTACTCTAGAAAGTTAAAAATAATAGTCAATAAAGGTGCTCATCAAAGTCAGCAAAGCAATGCATGAACAAGTAGGAGTTTCAACAGAGAGAGAGAACATATAAAAAGGTACCAAACAGTGGCACAGTGGGTAAGGCACTGGCTTGTGAACCCAAAAGGTTGCTGGTTAGATTTCCAGTCAGGGCACATAACTAGGTTGCAAGCCAACCAGGTCTCCAGCTAGAGGCAGGTGAAAGGCAACCATACATTATTGATGTCTCTCTCCCTCTCTGCTTCTCTCCCTTCCCCTCTCTATAAAAAATAAATTAAAAAAAAAAAAAGGTACCAAACACATTGTAAAGCTGAAGAGTATAGTAAACTGAAAAATTCAATAGAGGGTTTCCACAGCTGACTAGAGTAAGTGGGAAAAGGACCAGCAAACTTGAAGACAGAGCAGTGATATTCATCAAATCAGAAGATGAAAAAGAAAGTGAAAAAAGTGAAGATATGCCCTGGCTGATGGCTCAGTGGATAGGCATCAGCCTGTGAACCCAAAGGTCACTGGTTTGATTCCCAGTCAGGGCACATAACCAGGTTGCAAGCCATGTCTGCAGCCAGGTCCTTAGCTGGAGGCAGGTGAAAGGCAACCATACATTGATGTTTCTCTGCCTTTCTTCCTCCCTCCCTGCCATTCTCTCTCTAAAAATAATGAATAAAGATCTTTTAAAAAAAAGTGAAGATAGCTTAAGGGGCTAATGGAATACCATCAAGCTGAGGGATATACCTATCATAGAGGTCTCAGAAGAAGAAGAGAGGGGAACAGAAAGCTTATCAAAGAAACAATGGCTAAAAACTTCCCTAACCTGGACAAAGAGACACATCCAGTTTCAGGAAGTCCAAAGCGCCAATGGAGATTAATCTAAAGAGACCCACAGCAAAACACATTATCATTAAGTTGTCAAAAATTAAAGATAAAAGATCTTAAAATCGTCAGAGCACCTATATATAAAGCAAATATTAACAACTGAAAGGAGAAGCAATAACTGTAGGGGACCTAAATACTCCTAACAATAGATAGGTCATGAAGACAGAAAATCAGTAGGGAAATATTGGACTTCAACTACCTGCTAGACCAGGTGGACCTAACACAGAACTTTTTATCCAACAGTGTAAGAATTCATATCCTTCTTAAGTGCACATTGAACATTCTTCAGGATAGATCAGATGTTAGATCACAAAGCAAGTCTTAATGAATTTAAGAAGATTGAAGTTATATCAAGCATCTTTTCTGACCACAGTGTATGAAATTAGAAGTCAATTACAAGAAGAAAGCAAGAAAATTTACAAATATGTGGAGATTAAACATCATTCTACTAAATAACCAGGGGGTCAAAGAAGAAATCAAAAGAGAACTAAAAATATGCCTTGAGGCAAACGAAAATGGGAGCACAACATACCAAAACCTCTGGGATGCAGCAAAAGCAGTTTCAAAGGGAAGTTTATAGCAATAAATACAAATGTTGATAAAGAATAAATAAGTAACCTAAATTTATAACTCCAGGAACTAAAAAAAGAAGACTCTTGGAACTAAGCCCAAAGTTAATGGATGCAATAAAATGAAAATCAGCAGAAAATAAATGAGAGACTAAAAAGACGACAACATTTCAACGAAGATAAGAACTGGTTTTCTGAGAGATAAATAAAATTGACCAACCTTTGGCTAGACTAAGAAAAAGAAGATTCAAATAAATAAAAAGGAGGAAACATTAAAATTGATAACATAAAAATACTAAGGATCATAAACTACCATGAATAATTAATTATAGCCCAACAAATTAGAGGATCTAGGAGAACTTGATAAATTCCTAGAAATCTACAACCTACAAAGACTGAATCATAAAGAAATAGAAATTCTGAATAGACCAATTACTAGAACCGAGATTGAACAAAGACAAGTCCAGGACTATATGGCTTTCCTGGTGAATTCTGCCAAACCTTTAAAGGAAAATCAGCAACAGTCCTTCTTAAAGTCTTTCAAAAAATTGAGAAGGAAGAAACACTTCCAAATTTTGATACCAAAACCAGATAAGAACAGTAAAAGAAAATTGCAAGCCAATATCCCCGATGAACAGAGATGCAAAAATCTGCAGAAATGGTAGCAAATTGACTTCAACAGCACATTAAAAAGATCATGCACCATGATGAAATGTGATTTATTTCTCAGATGCAAAAATGGTTCAACATATAAGTCAATAAATGTAACATACCACATTAACTGAATAAAAATCACAGTCATTTCAATAGATGCATAACATTTCACAAAATTCAATACCTTTTCATGCTAAAAACTCAACTTTGAGAAAGAAAAAAGCTGGAGGCATCACACCTCCTGCTTTCAAACTATATTGCACAGTTTAGTGATCAAAACAGTATGGTACTGGTATAAAAATAGTCACATAGATTGATAGGACAGAATAGAGGGCCCAGAAATAAACCCATGCATATATGGTTGGTTCATTTTTGATAATAGGAGCCAAGGATATACAACAAAGAGGATAGTCTCTTCAGTAGGTGCTGTTTGGAAAACTGGATATTCTCATGTAATAAAATTTTACAACATACCTAAAAACCAACTCAAAATGGATTACAGACTTGAATGTGAAACCTGAAACAATAAAACCCCTTAACATTAACCTTGGCAATTACTTTTTGGATTTGACTGAAAGCAAAGCCGATGAAAGCAAAAGTAAACAAGTAGGGCTGCATCAAAGTAAAATTCTGTATAGCAGATGTACCTACAAACATAATGAAAAGGCAGCTCATGAAACAGGAGAAAGTATTTGCAAACCATGTTTGATAAGGGGTTAATATCCAAAATGTACGATGAACTCATAACTCAACAGCATGAAAACAAATACACCTATTTTTTAATGGGGAAAGGATCTAAATACAATATATATTTTCCAAAGAAGACATAGTACTCAACACTACTAATCATAAGTGAAATGCAAATCAAAACCATAGAAAGCTATCACCTCACACCTATTAGCATGTCAGTTATCAAAAAGACAAGAGATAACAAATGCTGGCATGGGTATAAAGAAAAGGGAAACCTTGTACGTTGTTGATAGGAATGTGAATTAGTACAGTCATAATGGAAAACAGTATGGAGGTTCATTAGGAAATTAAAAATAGAGCTACACTTTTGGATATACAGTGTATTCAAAGGAAGTAAAATCAATATCTTAATAACATGTCTGTACACATATTTATTATAGCATTATCCATATTAGCTAAGGTGTGGATACCTATGTTTACATGGATAAAGAAAATGTGAGCTATATGTGATACATATATTTGTATATGAATGATTTGTACATACTGGTGTATATGATGACATATTGTCTAGCCTTTAAAAAGAAGGCAATGCTGCTATTTGCAACAATGTAGATGAACCTGAAGGGCATTATGCTAAGTGAAATAAGCCAGACAAATATTGCATGGTATCATTTATAGGTAGATGCAAAGAAAGAAAGGAAGAAAGAAAGAAAATAGGTGAAATTTGAATATATTCTGTAGATTAGAATATAGTACATCCCTATTGATTTCTTGCTTTTTATGATGGTGCCATGGTTAAGTGAAGATTTTTTTTTAGAAATTATACTCTGAAGTATTACAGGAAAGGAAGTATTATATCTACAAATTATTTTTAATTCAAAATATATATGCATGTGTGTGACAATATACATAGATGTTTAGGTTGCTGATACATAGTAGATTAAGAGCATCTAAGGCTTGAAACCTCAGAAGTGGAGTTTAATTTGTCTTCAAAATGTGTTTTGTCCTTAGAGTATAAATATTGAAGGTTTGCCGTCAAAGGGCCCTATACCACCCTGGTTGGTAAGTGCAAGTTACTTAATTTCAAGCCCATATTTTCTGGGCTATATTTGAATAGCTATTCAAATCTATTTGACTATGTATTTTCCTACTTTTAAAAAATTTTGCTGATTGCATTTAGATGTAAGAAATATATTAACCTTTGCTCCGTTATCTTTAGTTGGATACAAAGTATCTGTCACCCTTGTTGCTGGCTTATGAAGACAGAATGAAAGAGAAGGATGAGCTCATTGGCACCCTTCAGGTAGGTTGGCAGATGTCTCAGAAGAGATAAAGTATATAAAAAACAAGACCATTTCAGACTTTGAAGAAACATTGTGAAGTAGGTATGCCCAACACCTAACAGGTTCTCAAATGTTTGTTAAAGGAAAGGAGAAAGGAAGAAAGGACACAAGGTAGGAGGGAGGGAATGAAGGAAGAGGGGAGGCGAGATGGGAGCGATTGGTGGAGCAAGAGGAGTAGGTAGGGAACGATCGGGGAGGTATGGAGGGCCGGGGCGGCGGGTGGGGGGTGCGCTGCATTGGAAGTTTCACTGACAGGCAGCCCCACCTGGGCTGGGGTTACGGGTGCCGAGAAGGCAGCAAAGGGAAGCAGGCCCTCCTTTCCCGGAACTCTGTGGCCACAAACACCACTTTTAGAGGGACATTTGGGCAGACCAGAGTAGGTAGTAGGCCAGGAGTGTTTTACATTAATTGTGAAGAGCTGACTCCAGGGAAGTTCAGTTATTGAGCACTGGAAACAGTGAGAAAGTGAGGTTTATTAATTTCTGCCTTCTTTACCTCTATTTTACGGCAACGGCTTCTGGCAGTGGAGCTCATTTTAATTACACAGGAGACCCAGGCTATGTGGGTGTTGCAGATACATTCATGCTTTTCCATGCTGCATACCTCTATGTTCCTCATTTAAATGGCCAAACAGTTCTCTGGAATTGGAATGATCCAGCAAAACAGTATTGGCTTTTCTGGGATCCCCAGCTGGACAGGTCTCTTAAGACCAGCCTGTTCTTACTACACTGACTCGTGTACATGGCCCGTGTAATGCAGTGTTGACCGTTTTCTTCTAGAAGGTGAATAAATCTTACACTAATTGATGAAATAGCAGTCCTAATAAGCAAGAAAATTACTAATTTGGTGCTCTTTCTAAAACGGGTCAGGAAACATTTTCTGTAAAGGGCCATTTAGTAAATAATTTAGGATTTGCCAACTACGCAGTCCCTGTTGTATAACTACTCAGCTCTTCCGTTGTGGCATGGAAGCAGCCATATCACTGTGTAAACAACTGGGCATTTCAGTAAAACTTGATTTATAAAACAGGCAGCTGGCCTGCGGGCTTTAGTTTGCCTGATCCCTGTTCTGTAAAAGAGCCTGTGGCCTGCCAATAAGTGGGGGGCATGTCTGAGCAGAGAGATGAGGAAGCGAAATTACTTGGCATTGTTTTCAGTTAGACAGGTATAAACATAAATGTTAACTGGGAGGAGAAAATTTAAAAGCATCTCAGAATAAATATTGGCACCTAAAACTCTCACCGAAGGACAGCACAAGACCCTGAAGCTGGCCATGGGCAGGCTGAGAAAAGCCGTGATGCAGGGGGCCCAGCAGAAGTGCCCTAGCTGTACACCTGAAACTAATGTAAAACAATGTTGAATGTTGATTGTAAATACATTTTTTTAAAAAAATATTTTATTTTATTATTTTTAGAAAGAGGGGAAAGGAGAGAGGCAGAGAAGGAGAGAGACATCAATGTATGGTTGCTTTTCACCTGCCTCCAGCTACAGACCTGACTGGAGACCTGGTTTGCAACCTTGTCATGTGCCCTGGCTGGGGAATCGAACCTGTGACCTTTGGGTTCACAGGCCGGCGCCTTATCCACTGAGCCACCAGCCAGGGCTGTAATTACATTTTTAAAAGGTCACAAACACAGACTTAGGAGTTGAAAACTAAGACCAAGTTGGGGCTAATGACTTATAACTTGTACCTACTGATGGCTTTCAAAGAGACTCCAATTGTGATTGTAATAGGATTGTAATGAAGCCAAGTTAAGAGACTCCAACCCTGACACTAAATAGCCTCTTGAAAAGTTCTTACCTAAAAAGCTCCATTTTACCCTCCAGAGTCTTTTATTGAATGATTTTAAAGAGAGAGTGAGACAAGGGGAGCAAGAAGGAGAAACCAGTCTGTTGTCTCACTTAGGGATGCATTCATTGGTTGACTCTTTGTGCTGTCACCAAAGATTGAACCCACACCCTTGGCATATGGGGATGTGCTGTAACCAACTGAGCTTCCTGACCAGGGGCTCCTTCAAAGGCTTGAAACCAAAGAAATGGATGTGTACAAGTATCTGCTTTTCTTACGCCCTTTTTATCTTTTCAGGTATTTGGCAGTTACACAAAAATGTTACAAATTGGGAATTGAATGTTTAAAACCTGTGGTTCAGTGTCCCTTATACTCAGCATCGTATTTGTCTCTCTAGGCGCATAGCCTGTGGGCTCCTGGACAGCAGGTACTTGGTGCTGGTACCAAGTTGTTTCAGTCTGCTGTTACTGTGAGACTTTTCTAAAAAGCTACTAGTATTTGATTTTAGCTGCAGCAACAGCACTAGAACTAAGAGATATAGATATGTGTGTACACATGTGTGACAGTTTACATACATTTTATTTCAGGAGGAAATGAGCATGTTCAGGATACGCGTCCAAGAAGTTGTGAAAGAAAATGAAGAATTGCACCGACAGTTAATTAAGAGTAGTCCTGTTACCAGCGAGGAATGGCAAGTGGTGTATTTCTGGTATTTTACTGATTTAGAAAATAAGAATAAACGTTTTTTAATCATCAAGTGCATTTTCTTTTTAAACTAAAATATTTTAAGAGAGTTTCTAAGAAATTAATAAGGTACAAGGGGACCCTAGTAGTTTATTCTAACCCTGTATTTTAAAGATTAGTCTAAACATTCTAAGTGAGTTTTTAAACCTGAATCATATTTGCTGTCCCTATTTTTATTTCCTGAGATTGTATTTTGCTAGGGTGCTTTTCTTACCCCAAACCTGTGGGGTCACATTCTTTCTGAGACCCCCTGTGATTGCTCCAGGGGGGGCTTTTAGAACAGTCAGCTCAGGATGAGGCCCTGCACAAAGAGCTACCCTCAGCGCTGTCCTCCATGTCCTGTCTGTTCAGCGCAGGCCTTCATCTCATTCCCTGACAGCTAAGTGCTGCCTCACTTCCATCCTGTGGCTGATGCTGCTCCTTCCCCGCAAACCAAACCGAATGCCCCCTCCACTTTACTATTCACACATTAGCCCCACACTGCACCACCCCACCCCACCCCACCCCACCTCACCCCCGCTGTCAAATGGCCATGGTCAGCACTTCTTCCTATAGGCAGAGTACTTGCTTTCTTGCCTCAGTTTCAGACCTGGCCTTGAACACACATCATGTCCTCATACCTGCCACATGCTAGCAGCCCGTGTGTTCCACCTTTGTGAGCTCCTCAAGGGCAGGGCCGCGTCCTGCTCATCCAAACAGCAGCAGCAAACGCTGTTCAGTGAATTTGAGAAAGTAAATGTCTTCAAAGTCTAAAGAGAGTATCCAGGCAAGACTAAGAAAGCAGAACTGTTCAAAAACATCATTTTTGCTTTGTGTAGGTATGTAATGTTTAGTATTTTTTAAGCATGTCAGTAGTGTGGCAAAAAATTAAATATTTCCATTTGTGAGATTCAGAAATATAAAGTGGAGGCAAAAGCATTCTTTTGTCAACTCTCCCTGATTGTATGATCACCGATGTGCTGCTTGGAACTGGCCTGGCAGCTACTGGGTGTTGGCGCACCGTAGCGTCCCCTATGAACCTGGACTTCCTCTGTCAGACTCTCCTTGAGTAGCTTCCTGGAAAGCAAGTCAGTTAGACTGGGCCTCACGTACCTCCATGAGTCCTTGTGAGAACCTGAAACTCCGACCTGTTTACTTTTCCTTTATAAAAAAATATTGACAGGTATTTATATTTTTTATTAGATTTTTTCCTATCACTATTTACCCTCCTTATATCCCCCAGCACCTGTGCAATCCTTCACACTGTAGTCTATGTCCATGAGTCCTTCTTCCTTTTTGTTCAGTTCCTCACCTCCTAACCCCCACTAGCTGTCATCGGCTCTCCAGCTAAGAGTCTGTCCCCATTTTCCTTGTTAGTTCAGTTTGTTCGTTAGATTCCAGGTATGAGTGAAATCATATGGTATTTGTCTTTCTCTGGTTTATTTCACTTAGCATAATGTTCTCCAGGTTCATCCATGCTGTTGCAAAGGGTACATTTGTCTTTTTTTTACAGCTGAGTAGTATTCCATTATGTAAATGTCCCACAGTTGTTTTATCTAGTGATGGACACGTGGGCTGCTCCCATATCATGCCGATTGTAAATAATGCTGCAGTGGACATAGGGGTGCTTATGTCCCTTTGAATTGGTGTTTCAGGTTTCTTTGGATAAATTCCCAGAAGTGGAATTGCTGGGTCATACGGCAGTTCCATTTAAAAATGTTTGAGGTATCTTCATACTGCTTTCCACAGGGGCTGCACCAGTCTGCATTCCCACCAGTAGTGCAAAAGAGTTCCGCTTTCTCCACATCCTCGCTGGCACTTACTTGTTGATTTATTGATAATAGCTATTCTGACTCATGTGAGGTGATATCTCGTGATCTTAATATGCATTTCTCCTACTTTTCCTTGACGTAAAAATGCATAAATAAATTTAAAAAGAAAGACAGATACTGCTTTCCGATCCATGAGCCATGTTCCCCAATCCTGTGTTTACTGAAATTTGTACCCTGCTCTGGTGGGGTGCCCTGTGCTCTCAGGGGGAGCTTTAGGTCTGCGCAGTGCCTGCTGGGCACCCCACTCCCACCAGCTTCCCACCTCTGGGAACTGACCGTCCTCTCATTGGCGGAGGGGGTCCTGGGCTGTGGAGCCCACACTCCTGAAGCCTCTCACAGCCTTTTCCTCCCCTGCGCCTCCGTGGCTGCTGCTTCCTGCCCCTACACAGGTGTGAGATGCGGTGCATCCCCACCAGCTCGGCCAAATTCTTGGGCACACTCACTGACTTTGCACTCTGGTGGAAGCTTTCTCCTTATTTTCAAGTGAATTTCAATGAACTTATGGGCTGCAACTTCTTTTCCTAACTTCAGCTGACCAATTGGATAACTTCAGCCTCGGGCCCTTAACCTATAAAAATGGAGAGTACTGTACTAGATCTCAGGTTTTCATCTCTTTTGTAGGAGTAGGGGATACCATTTTTTTTGTTTTTGTTTTTGTTTTTGTTTTTTTTCTTTTATGTACATTTTATTTCATTATTTTTAGAAAGGGGAAGGGAAAGAGGCAGAGAGGGAGAGAGGTATCAATGTACGGTTGCGTTTCACCTGCCTCCAGCCACAGACCTGACTGGAGACCTGGTTTGCAACCTAGTTATGTACCCTGGCTGGGTAATTGAACCTGTGACCTTTGGGTTCGCAGGCCGGCGCGTTATCCACTGTGCTACCAGCCAGGGCTGTTTTTGTTTTTTAATTTAAAAAAATATATATATTCATTATTTTTAGAGAGAAGGGCAGGGAGGGAGAAAGAAAGGGAGAGAAACATGCCCAGTGGGGATACCTTTCACCTGCCCAGTGGGGATACCTTTCATTTAAAAAAGAAAGAAGGGAGGAAGGGAAGGAAAGAATGAGGGAAGAGGAAGAAAGTAAGTCTTACAAGGAAGTTCAGAGCATAAAAGACAAGTGGAGCTGTTCTGTGGAGAGCGGAAGTGAGGAGCTGGAGCTGACCAGCCAGTGGGGTTCCCTTCCTGACAGGTGCTGGACTTTCCTAGCTTGATTCCTTTCATCTTTTTTTCTCCTTCCTCCACTTCAGTTTTTACTTTAAAGTGGAAAATTGAGATAATTGACTGGTTTACAGTGTATGTTGGGTGGTAAATATTTATCTAGACCTTTAGGGTCCTTTCAACTCATTCTGATTGGCGTTTGCAACCGTGAAGGTTGACCTGCGCTGGGATTCGAGGTCCACCTTCTATAAGAAAAGGGTTTGTTTGCAAAGAAATTAGGCTGGGGAGTCCTAGGACAGTTTAAGGAACTGTCCAAAGGCTTTTAACAAAGCTCTTGTGTTTTGGCAAACGTGTTACTGATTATAAGTATTTTTAAAAATTAAAATGGGAACTTCCTAAGTTCTTTAAAAATATTTTATATTGTTTTAAAAATAAGCCAGTGGTTGGGGGGATTAGAAGTACATATATATGTAAATGAAACAAGATTGGCCATTTGATCATTGTTCAAGCTGGGTGTTATATATAAAGGAGTTTATCATTCTGTTCGTCATACTTTTGTGTATGTTTGAAATTTTACATCTCAAAAAATTACTAAGAAGATCATAATTCAAACTTTGTTACTGCCCTTTCTCTGTTTAATGCACATGATGGGATTAATGTGTTACATGTTTAGCATTAAGACATGCCCAGATGCTCATTCCCCACAACACCATTTACTTTCTTTTAGACTCAGAGTGTCTTTGTAATTATTCAGTACCTGAATGGCAGTGTTTAATTTTGTAAATCAATTGTAGGCATCAGCTTCAGACTCAGGCGGAATTGGTTTTAGAGGAAAACAAGTTGTTGATAGAGCAGTTGGAGATTCAGCAGAGAAAATTCAAGGACACCCACCAAGAGCATCTCCAGGAAGGTGAGCTGTCTTTCCAGTGAATAATGGCAATGCTGTGGTGTCACTGTTATGTCATTTTATACTCACACCCCCATTCTAATAGGGTCCCTGCTTCAAAATGAAAATAGAGAAAATCATATTTTTGTAGAATAAATTTTTCTTTACTAAAACACAGTCGTTTATGTTACAACATATGCAGCTTTTATCCATAATGAATTGATTGCCTTCTCTTAGATGCCACAGTGTTGATTTAATTATTCTATATATTTTGTAAATCACTTGTAGGTGACAGCTTTAGACTCAGCAGAACTGATTTTAAGGTAAATAGCACCCTATACATGGGAAGAATTATGTGAAAAGAATATTTGAAACAACGCAAGGTTCTGTACCTGAATATTTGTTGGAAAAGGAAATAAGTGGGACCATTTGGTTTCAAGACAGTCTCTGTGCTCTGGCCCCTTCTTCGGGGCTGTGGGTGCTGTTGAAGGTTTAATCTGTAAGATGCTCTCATGATCACCCCCCTCTCCTTTTGTGTGCTGCCTGTCTCCAGGAGCCTCACATGACTTTGAAGTAGGTCAGGTTAGGGCTCATTTCTTCTACTTTCATTAAAACCAAATTTTATGAACAAAAAAGATAGTGGTATTTTTTCCTTTTGCTTTACTGATTTTTCTTTTCCAGTGAAGCATAATATAGGGCCAAAATACAAGCTGTCTTTCATGAGCTGATGTAACCTCTGCTTTGTTGTTCTTTCTGCATCTGATTATTGAACCACTTGCCCCACCTCACTGAGGAAGCGTTAGCTACCAGCTTCTGCTAGGCCAGCACCTCACTTGTGTCTGGGAGCCAGGTCAGGTTTAAAGTGAGCATCTGCAGGAATTTCCTATGCTGGACTTCTCGGCCCCTAGGCTTTGCCGGGCACAGAAGTATGTGCTCTTACTTCGGCATTATTTGGGAGGGGTGGGGCAAAGAGTGTCAGAAGCACTATCTTTGCTTTCAAGATTGGACATAACGGAAAATTAATTTTATATTTACTAAGCTTACTTTTCTCAAACATAGCGGATCTGAACAGATATGATGATTCTTCTGGTCATGGGGAGCAGAGCCAGTCTTTTGGCCTATGTGATTCCGTCATCTGCCTATGTGCTTTTTCTGTGTCACAGAAATGGCTGTTCATTTCGATCAACTAAATGTTTTGGGTTTTTTTTAATCCTCACACAAGGACATGTTTATTGATTTTAGAGACAGGGGAAGGGGTGAAAAGAAAAGAAGAGGAACATGGATTCAAGAAGAAAACATTGACAGGTTGCCTCTCTTATGTGCCTGACTCAGGACGGAACCCGCAACCCAGGCATGGTTCCAAACCAGAATTCAAACCTGTGACTTTTTGGTTCACAGGACAGTGCTCCAACCATCTGAGCCACACCAGCCAGGTGACCAACTAAATGTTTTTATGGAGTAGAAAGGTCTTAAGTTTTATGCTGTAATACTTCTGTGTACTAGTTTCAATAGGTGCCCAGGAAGTACCTTATTATTGCATACCACTGTGTCGCACGGGATGAACTATTTATGATTTCCTTTAGATATAGGACAGAAAACATAAAAACTTAATCAGAAAAGGGAAGAAATATAATAAATTTGGGTCCTCGTTTGTGTTATTGAACAGTTTGTCCACTCAATGCTAGCAGATCTAAACACTAAACACTGAGAATTGCAGTGGAGAAACAGCTATTTTATTATGAATGGCACCATAAAAAATGGGAAGCTAACGCTCAAAAGCCTGAACTAGATGGTATATAGACAAGGGTTTTTATAGAGCAAAATCACAGTCATCATGAGTAAGGGATCTGAGGTCATGGGTCTTGCTCATTCGTCAAGAGTGAGGTAAGATGCCCTGGCTGGTGGCACAGTGGATAAGGTCCCGGCCTGAGAACCTAAAGGTCTCTGGTTCAATTCCCCAGCCAGGGCACATAACCAGGTTGCAAGCCAGGTCTCCAGCCAGATTTGTAGCTGGAGGCAGGTGAAAGGCAAACCATACATTGATATCTTTCTCTCTCTCTCTGCCTCTCTCCCTTCCTCTCTATCTGAAAAGAATAAATAAAATGTTTTTTAATTAAAAAAATTATATTTAATAAAAAGAGTGATGTAAGGCCAGTAGGTCATCATTTTAGGTCTTGAAGTCAGCTTTGGGGTCCCTCAGTCTGGTTTCATGTGTACATGATCCGGGGTCATTCAGCTTTGGAGCTTCTGAGCTGAAACGCAACCTTGGCCATGTTGTTATGATGTTATCTTTAGCTTAATAGAAACCCTTGCCTGGCGACCCTTAGTCAAGGCAGGGCCGTTGTTCCTGGCTGCCTTACTGGGTTAATGGCTAGTTAAGGGAAAGAGCTAAGGCTTAACTGGGCATGCTGTAAATAAACTGAATAGAGTGCTGGGGTTCCATATTAAATTAAAATTGTACATGAAATCAGGATCCTTGGTTTCACTTGGCCATACTTAACATCCTTGGAAATTTTGCAATTTTAGGGATAACATCATGTACACTTGCATACTTAAGTGTGACTTAAGGCTTTAGTCCCTAGAAAATTTCTTGAAGACTAGAATCATGTCTTATTAAGTCTTGTATATTTAACAATTATATGAAGATATTGAACCTCAGTAAAAAAATTTGTGTTTAGTAAGTGCTTAATCTAGGGATAGTAATTTGCAAGAACAAGGTCTTTGGTATTAATTTATAAATCTCCAAAAGATTTTTAAAAGATAAATTTTTATAAGTTGACTCTTATTATATTAACCTGGTGATCAATAATCATGAATTGATGGCCCTAACTGGTGTGGCTCAGTTGGTTGGATGCCATCCTGCAAAGCAAAAGGTTGTGGGCTGAATTTTCAGTCAGAGCACATGCTGGGTTGCATATGAGGTTTGGTCCCTGGTCAGGACACATTTGAGAAGGAATCGATTAATATTTCTCTCTCACATTGATATTTCTCTCCCTTTTTCCCTCTCTTCCCCCATCTCTGTAGATATATAGATAGATAGATAATTATGTATTATTAAGTTTCCTGTACCAAGTCTTTATTTATCTCTTTTGTTTTTCAGTTTCTAAACTGACTAAGCAACTAATGCTTCTGGAGACTAAATCACAGAGTCAAGAAAATGAACTGACTAAAAGCAAGGAGCAATTGGAAATTTTACGTACAGAATGCCAAGAACTAAAAACAGAGTTGAATGGCAAAATAGCAATGAAAGTTCATGCTTCAATTGTAAATGAATTACAAAGGTAAGATTTAATGTCTTTTCAACTGTTAATACACAACAATGTATGTTGTTATAGCGGAGCTGAGAGAGGGTGCTCTGCTTTTATTCCCCTTTTTTTGTTTCCTCTTTTTCTGAGTCTCTTTCTGAGGTATTTGGCTACATGAGCACAGGTGTTAGAGTCTGAGAATGGTGAATACTTTATTAAAGTAGAATATGGCTATCCCTGTGGGCTATAACTCTGCACTTTGTATGATTGTGTGATATTTTTTGGTCTTCTGTTTCAGCGTTTATTGATCTGAGAACCAAAGATGATTTAATTTAAAGGAATAGAACTGGAAGCCTAGATAGCCAGTAATAAAGAACTGGTTAAATGAAAGGATACAATCATTAAATGGAATACAATACTCATTAAATAAGTAATGTTATTTTTTTTTTAAGATTTTTTAATTTTATTATTTTTAGAAGGGAAGGGAGAGAGATATCTATGTATGGCTGCCTTTCACCTGCCTTCAGCTACAGACCTGGTTGGAGACCTGGCTTGCAACCTGGTTATGTGCCCTAGCTGGGAATTGAACTAGCAACCTATGGGTTCGCAGGCCAATGCCTTATCCACTGTGCTACCAGCCAGGGCCAGTAATGTTATTTTTCACAAGGGAAAATAGATTAGAGTGCTAAATATTTTTTTATTTGATATTATATGTAAATACACAAAAATACCTTTTATTAAAGGCACATTTTAAATATAGGAGATTTTAATTAAATTGGCCTACTTATGACCAAAAAGCTGAAGTGGATACTGCCAGCTTATCTTCAGCCCTCGGTATTTAAACATATTCATATATCCAGTTATATACATCTAAATATAAAACCAGTATCTTACAAGTTTTAGATGGGATTCACCATCTCTCAAAAGTTGAATCTCATTTATCAAATATAATCATATCTTTAGAAGGGAAAAACAGTAATAGCACTTGCTGAACCAAATTGTTTTCAGACTTCAAAAAGCTGACCATATCCTTAACCACAAGCCAATCTTGTGTAAATCAGGACTGTCCAAGAAAATATTCAGCCATTTATGATCTGAGTTCTGGCATTATGAGATAATTTAAATAAATATGGTACACATAAAAAAAATCTGAGATATTTTTGTTTGTATTAAATAAGGCAACTATTACTCATTGGTTGCTTTTTTCAGATAAGCTATCAAGTCTTCCTTTGCACCTTCTTCCTAATGGCAGCAAAGATCATTTTTGTTCCAGGGCTGCAGGTACTTCTTGGGACTCTCCAAATAATCCATCAGTGTCTCTTCCACTGGCTATGCCTTTGTTCTTGTTAGGCCTGACCTGTGTCTTTCACCCAAACAGACCATGGCGTTTCGGCCCAGTTTTATGCTTGTCTCCTTTTGGCACACTATGGCACTGGGCGCATTCCTGAAAAAAATTTTCTTGCCCTTCTCAGCATCACCTATTTTTATTTATTTATTTTAAAAAATATTTTAAAATTTATTATTTTTAGAGAGAGGGGAATGGAGGGAGGCAGAGAGAGAGAGAAACATCAATATATGGTTGCCTTTCACCTGCCTCCAGCTATGGACCTGGCTGGAGACCTACCTGGCTGGGAATCAAACCAGCAACCAGCATCACCCATTTTTAAAATCATGATTTCATCACATGTGAAACAAAGGTTCCTAATAGCAAGCCAGACGTCCTGCTCTCTCACCACAATATATTTTTAAGTGAAGAGATTAGGTTACAAAAACAGTATGTAAAGAATGATCACAGTTGTATTTAAAAAGAAAAGAAAAATGTGTGCATGCGTGTGTGTGTGTGTTTATTAAGGTGCCCAACCATCCCAGCTTGCCTGGCACTGAGGGGTTTCCCAGAATGTGGCAATTTTAGTGCTAAAACTGGGAAAGACGCGTATGTATAATTTTCATATATAGACAGGTGTACCTTGTAGAAATTACAGGTTCAGTTCCAGATTGCCTCAGTAAAGCATATGTCACAATAAAGCAAGTAGTAATCTTTTTGCTGGTGGAGGGTGTTACTTTCAATTTGTAAAAACTCAATCTCTCTGAAGTACAGTAAAGCAAAGCACAATAAAATGAGCTATGTCTGTGTATATATGTTACACATACACCTTAATTGCATAGAGAAATGATTGGAAGAATGGGAAAATGTTCGTAGAAATTATCTTTGCAAGGTAAAATTATGGGTGGATCTGTAGTCAGAGCTCTCCAGAGACAATAAATAAGATGTGTGATTGGAGAGAAAGGGGGGAAATTAACTAAGGAATTGACTCATGTGATTGTGCAAGCTAACAACACCAAAACCCGTAGGGCAGGCCAGCTGGCTGAAGACTCAGGATTCCTATCCAGTCTTGATGCAGAATTCCTTCTTTGGGAAACTTGAGTTTTTGCTCATAAGGTTCTCAATTCATTATATGTGGCTCACCCTTGTTATCAGCAGCAATTGCCTTTAAAGTATGGAGATATTTAATGCACAATTACAAGACCTACAAGACCTTTTCATTAGTTAATCACAGCTACAAAATACTTGCACAGCAGCATCTAACTAGTGTTTAACCAGATAGCTGGGCACTATAACCTAGTTAAGCTGACACATGAAATTCACCATCATACTGGGTAATTTTCCTTTTTGATTTTAAAATGTTTTTCAAAGTGCCCTATTTTGAATGAATATTACTTTTGTAATGGGAGGGAAATAAAGTTTTAAATTGTGAGTGTTTGGGACTGCTAGTCTGTTTGGCCAGGCCCAGCCGGCAGAAGAGGGCTTGTGGCAAGGCCAGCCCTAGTGCCAGGTGGACCCAGAATGGACACTGTGTGTAGGGAGTCAGCCCAGCGTGTTTACCCCGAAGCTCATGAAGCATGGAAAGCAGAGAGTGTGCCATGCCTTGTTCTCTGCGGCTAGCTTAGCTTCCTGGTTTCAGTTGAGCAGGTGCCAGTAATACCTGCATATAAGCTTAGTGTGATTAATAAACGGGACTCGCGGCTTGGGCGAGCCTCCCGACCCTGTCTCTTCTCTCTTTCTTGCGTCCTCCGCCGTCCAAACCCAGTACGTAATCCAGGGACGGCTGGTCCGTCACATGTGAGGATTTCGGCTCAAGGCAGTCGACACTGGGGAATAAATGAGTTAGTGCACATGAAGTGCTTAGCTGGGTGCTTCAATAAATGCTGATGATGGCAATTACTGTTTTGACTGTACTGTTACATGCTGTCTGAACCAGACCTGTACTTTATTTTCAGTAGAAGAAGGGAATCTTTTTTTTTTTTTTAAGATTTTATGTATTATTTTTAGAAAGAGGGGTAGGGAGAGAGGCAGAGAGGGAGAGAAACATTAGTGTATGGTTGCCTTTCACCTGCCTCCAGCTTTGGACCTGGCTGGAGACCTGGCTTGCAACCTGGTTATGTGCCCTGGCTGGGGAATTGAACCAGCAACCTTTGGGTTTGCAGGCTGGCGCCTTATCCACTGTGCTACCAGCCAGGGCTTGAAGAAGGGAGTCTTTTGAAATCATGTTCATCTTTATTATTTTATTTTCCTCAAATACCCACTGCCATGCTGATATTTTTTATGTGATTGTGTCATAACCATATATTCTAATAGCCCCTTAGATATGAGTATAGAAAGTACTTAAAACTTCAAAAGGAAGATACTGTTGATGAAGGCAATGGGAGACATAGTTATTGAAAAAACAAACATGTCAACAAACCTCTTGTAAGTGACCTTGGTTGGGAGTAGTGTGGCCGAGAACCAAATGAATTGAGGAAGGAAAACCTTCATGCTGGCTTTTGGCTTCTCAGCCAAAAGTGTTGACCTATCGGAAGGAACAGCGTTTGACTGGAGAGAGAATTTGTAACATTTAAGAAAAGAGAGTAAGTTCATCAGGAATGGAATATGTGAATTCAGGGGAGTGTGTGTAGGGTGTACCAAGACATGGTAGGAAAATAGGCAAAATAGACCAAAAGCAGACAAAAACTTCGGTTTTTGCTTTTGCTTGTACAGATATGGGGTAAGCCGAGGACATCTTGGAGTGGGCTAAAGGGAATTGAAGCTCCACTTAGGTTTCAGTGCACTTGTCCTGCAACCTCAATGGCTGCCTCCATGACGGGATCCCTTCCTAGGCTTATGTCATGGTAGAGGTCTGCTGCGTGCAAAGGAGTGATTAGCAGCAAAACGGCTGTCCAGCTAGCTCCTGCACTGGGAGAAAGTCTGAGGAAGAGTTTGGGAAAGGGTGTGCCTTAGGCAAAGGTGAGGTCAGGCAGAAAAAATATGTGTGTGGAAAAGTGTCAAACTGAACCTGTGCTTGGTGAGCTGTCAGGTGTGGGGCCCATGCGTTGCTTCTCCTATCCTGGTTGAAGGCAGAATAGATAATACATCTAGTTGATCCATTTTGTTTTCATCATTTTTCTTGTGGCCAACCCTGCCTGAAAGGAACTGAGACACCGGAAATGGCAGAAGCTTATTTTCCTGGGGAACTGTCCAGTTGCTGTAGAGTTGGACTGGTGTTTGCATTTTGCAGGTCAGGCTGCTCTTGGCGTTCATCATTGCCCAGAAGGTTGAGCCAACTTAGGGTGGTCAATGGGAAGAAAATTTATTTAACAAATTTATTAAACTGTTTTGCAGAGAGCCAAGGGTTTGGGATATCTACAAAGGAAAGCCTTCCTTTTTCTGGCTAAAGTGAAGCAACTATTTACAGACCTTGGACAGAGTTCTGGTCAGCTGTCAGGTTGATACTTGAGCAGAAAATCAATGTACTTATACAGTGTACACCAGATAGCCAGTTCCTTGTCATAAAATAAGAACACACTGCTAAATGTGAACAAATAACAAGGATCACTGGGTATAATGAAAAAAATCACAATGAGAGAGAGAGAGAGGGAGAATATGATAGCTTCATATTCAAAAATGATATAATTCCATATCTAGAAAGTGAATCCATCAATAAGTCATAAAGATATAATAAAGAATTTCAAGTTGACAGGTTTTTGGTTTGGGATTGTTTTTATTTTAAATTTAATCATTATTGTAATTTTTTCCGTTACTATTCAGTCCCCTTATACTCGCTCCCCCCAGCAATGACCACACTATTGTCCATGTCTCCTTTTAATTTTTGCTCCATCCCTCCACCCCCTAACCTCCCCCATCCCAGCTGTCATCTGCTCTTCATCTATGAGTCTGTCACTGTTTTGCTTGTTCAGTTTGTTCATTAGATTCCACATGAGTGAAAACATATGGTATTGGTCCTTTTCTGACTGACTTATATCACTTTGCATAATCTCTAGGTCCATCCATGGTGTTGCAAAGGGTAAAATTTTCTCTCTTACATCTTAGTATAGTGTTCCATTATGTAAATGTCCCATAGCTGTTTTATCCACTCATATTTTTTCTCCCTACTCAGTGTAAAGATGCTGTCCGTAACCTTTTGGCTTTCATTGTCTGATGAGAATCTGATGTCATTATTTTTGTTCCTGTGAACGTAATGCATCTTTTTTCTCAGGCTTCTTTTAAGAATTTTTGTCTTCATCACAGACTGTCAGCATTTTAGTTTAGAATGTGCCTTTATGGTTTCTTTATTTTTATTCTGCTTGAGACCGATTGAGCTTCTTGGGGATGTAGGTTTACATTTTCATTTAATTTAGAAAAATTTAGCTGTTTTTTATGTTAATTTACTTATTTATTTTTAAAGATTTTATTTATTATTCTTAGAGAGAGAGGGGAAGGGAGAGAGACATCAATGTATGGTTGCCTTTCACCCGCCCCCAGCCAGAGACCTGGCTGGAGACCTGACTTGCAACCTGGCCATGTGCAGTGGCTGGGAATTGAACGAGCAACTTCTGGATTTGCAAGCTGGTGCCCCATCCATTGTGCCACCAGCCAGGGCTGTTTTTTTGGTTTGTTTTTTAAAGATTTTATTTATTTATTTAGAGTGATGGGGGAAAGAAGGGAGAAAGAGGGGAAGAGAAACATGGATGTGTGAGAAATACATGGCTTGGCCACCTCTTGCTGGTCCACAACCCAGGCATGTTTCCTGATTGGGAATCGAACCAGCGACCTGTTGATTCACAGGCCCAATGCTCAATCCACCAAGCCACACCAGCCAGGGGTGAAGCCCTTTTCAACGGCATTTGACATCTTCCATATCATCTCCCTAGTCCTGGACCTATGGTTCTACATGTACACGTCTTCTGTACTAGTTTGTAAACTCGCAGAGTACAATGATGCTTAATGATGATGATGGTAACAATCATAAATCCTAAAGGCATTCTATGTGCTAGGAAATGACCAGTTTTTTAAACCTATATTATCTTTAATAAGACCATGTTTGATTCATTGCTATACCTATTTATTTGCCCCACTTAGCTCTTGCCTCAGAAAGGTTTGTTGAAAGTTGGGTGGGAGTAGGAGCGGGAGAGGGAGAGGGAGATATGGTGGAAACAAGTGTGTGTGGATGTAGAATCTGGGTTGAATTCAGAGTGAACATCTGGATTGAATGTGAGTTGCCAGATCCCATTTGAAAGAAATTATTTTGATCTGTTGTATTTAGTAGTATTTATTGATTTGTTTTTGCCACTTGCCTGGTTGTTTTTAAGGTCATGTGGTACCAGCTAGGAAGTTGGGGTTTCCTGGTTTCTTTCCGGTAATTAAGCTTAAATTAAACCTGGGTAATGAGAGGGCATAGGAAAGGACCAACAAGGGAAAGTACTAGAGAGAGCAATAATCAAAATAATTTTGGGAAAAGTGCTTTTTGAGAAAACACTAGAATGAATTAGAAAATGGGGGCAGGGAGAGGGAGCATGAGGAGGAAGAAGAGCGTTTTCTAAGTGTGCTGACTGCCTTCTTGACTCAGAATGTTTCATTGGAAGAGTGGGCTCAGAGCTCCTATAGAGGCGGACTGAACAAAGCTTTCTAGCTGACGTCTTATAAATTGTGGGCAGGCTCTAGTGTTCTTGTTTGGCTTCCATTGCTTTCGGTGCCTGATTTTCTTCACATAGCCCTTGAAATGACCACAGGGACACTGCTTCTTTGGCAACCTGGGCACTGTCATGAGTTTACTTTTAGAAGTTCTCAGGAACCAATATTCTTGGCTGCCTTCCTGGAGCCACCTCCGAGAAGCCTAGCATTTGTCCCTGTGGCCTCTGGTGACCCCTGGATTGGGGTTGCTGGAGACCATGGGTGTCAGTATTAGTAGCAACAACAGGAGAGAAGAGATAAGCACTTTCATTGTGACTATTGGTGCTGCTGTAAGTTGCTCGAAGAGGGTGTGGAAAGGTCCCCAGTAGAGGCTCCGGAGTTCTTGGGATGGCTCAGGCCACTGTATGTGGCTTGAGGGGTTGCACTTCCATCCCAGAGCTGTGTCTGGTTGGTTTGTTTTTTTAATGTATTTTATTTTTCTCTTTCATCTCCTACTGGGGCAACTTGATATTGTCCCATGGATCTCTTATACTCCATTCATTTCTTTTTCCCACTCTTTATTTCTTTGTGTTCCAACCAGATAGTTTCTTTTCAAAACTTATTTTTATTGTATTGTTTCCACTACCATTTCCCCTCCTTACACCCTTTTCCACCTGCACCCACTCCTTTCCCCCACTGCAGTCACCACACTGTTGTCCGTATCCATGAGTTCTTTTTCCTTTTCGTTCAGTTCCTGTACCTCTTAATCCCCGCCCAGAGCTGTCATCCTGCTCTCTGTCTATGAGTCTGTCTCTATTTTGTGTATTAGTCCTGTTTGCTCATTACGTTTCACTCGTATGTGGAATATAATGAAATCATATGGTATTTGCCTTCCTTTGGTTGGCTTATTTCACTTAGCGTAATATTCTCTAGGTTCCATCCATGCTGTCACAAAGGGTAAAATTTTCTTCTTTTATAAGGCATTCCATCGTGTAAACGTCCCATAGTTGTTTTACCCACTCATCTACTGATGGACACTTGTGCTGCTTCCAAATCTTGACTGTTGTAAATAACACCGCAGTGAACATAGGGTGTTCACTTTCGAATTAGTGATTTGGGTTTCTTTGGATAAATTCCAGGAATAGTTATAAGGCTATTCCATTTTTAATATTTTGCAGTATCTCCATACTGCTTTCCACAATGCCTGTACCAATCTGCAAGCCCACCAACAGTGCAGAAGGGTTCCCCTTCCTGCACATCCTCACCAGCACTTGTTTGGTGACTTGTTAATAGTGGACATTCTGACTGGTGTAAGGTGATATCTCATTCTGGTTTTAATTTGCATCTCTCTGATGATCGGTGACATGAAGCATCTTTTCATGTCTGTTGGCCAGCTAGATATCCTCTTTGGAGAAGTACCTATTCAGGTCCTTTGCCCATTTTTAAATTGGAGTGTGTGTGTGCGCGCTTTTATAATTTCTTTTAAATTTTGGATATTGACCCCTCAATAGGTGTATTGGCAGATATGTTCTCTCATTCAGTGGGTTGTCTTTTTATTTTGTTGATGGTTTCCTTTGCTGTGCAAAAACTGTATAGTTTGATTTAGTCCTGTGTGTTTATTTTTCCTTTTGTTTCCCTTGCCTGAGCAGATATATTACAAAAAAATATTGCCTATGTTTTCTTCTAGGGTTTTTAGAATTTTGGAATTTATTCTTGTGTGTGGCATAAGAGGATGGTCTAGTTTCATTCTTCTGCATGTATCTGTCCAATTTTCCCAGCACCGTTTATTGAATAGATTATCTTAAGCCCATTGTATGTACTTGCTTCCTCTGTCAATATTTTTTTTTTTTTAAGATTTTATTATTTATCGAGAGAGGGGAAGGGAAAGAGGCAGAGAGAAAAAGAGACATCAATGTATGGTTGCCTTTCACCTGCCTCCAGCTACAGACCTGGCTGGAGACCTGGCTTGCAACCTGGTTATATGCCCTGGCTGGGAATTGAACCAGGGACCTTTGGATTCACAGGCCAGCGGCTTATCCACTGTGCCACCAGCCAGGGCTTATACTACAGTTTTATATTAGGTAGTATGATTCCTCCAACTTTGTTCTTGTCTGGATCGCTGTTGCTATGTGGGGCCTTTTGTGATTCCATATACATTTTGGAAATATTTGTTCTGATCTGTGAAATACATCATTGGACTCCTGATAGGAATTGCGTTGAATCTATAGATTTGTTTGGGAAGTATGGACATTTTAATCATGTTAATTCTTTCTGCCTATGAACACAATATGTACGTCCACTTATTTGTATCTTCTTCAGTTTTTTCCTTCATTGTCTTACAACATTTTGAGTACAGATCTTTTAAATCCTTGGTTAGGTTTATTCCTAGGTATTTCATTCTTTTTGAAGCAATTGTGAATGGGATTGTTTTCTTAATTTCCCTTTTAGTTTGTTTGTTTTTGGCATATAAAATGCAACTGATTTCTGGTTATAGCCTGCTACTTTGCTTAATTCATTTATTAGTTCTAGTAGTTTCTTTATGGAAATCTTTGGGGTTCTCTATATACAGTAGCCCGATATCTGCACATAATGACAATTTAACTTCTTCCTTTCTAATTTGGATGCCTTCTATTTCTTCTTCTTGTCTGATTGCTGTGGCTAGGATTTCCAGTACTATGTTGAGTAAGAAATGTGAAAGTGGACATCCCTGGCTTGTTCCTGATCTTAAGGGAAATTCTTATAGTTTTTGTCCATTGAGTATGATGCTGGCAGTGGGTTTCTCATATATGTTGTTGATTATATTTATATATATGTCCCTTTTCTTCCCACTTTGCTGGGAGTTTTTTATAAATGGGTGATGAATTTTATCAAATGCCTTTTTTCCATATATTGATATGATCATGTGGTTTTTATCCTTCATTTTGTTTATGTGGTGAATCACGTGTATTGATTTCAAATGTTGTACCAACTTTGCATCCCAGGAATTAATCCCACTTGATCCTGGTGAATTTGCTTTCTGATGCATTGTGGAGCTACATCTGTTAATATTTTGTTGAGGATTTTAGCAGCTATGTTCATCAGAAATGTTGACCTATAATTTCCTTTTTTTGTAGTGTCTTTATCTGATTTTGGAATTAGGATAATGCTGGCCTCAAAATGAGTTTGAGAGCCTTCCCTCCTCTTGAACTTTTTGAAATAGGTTGAGAAGGACAGGTGTTAGTTCTTCTCAGAATGTTTGGTAAAATTCATCTGTGAAGCCATCTATTCCAGGGATTTCTTTGGGCATTTTTGGATTACTGCTTCAATTTCACTAGGTATAATCTGCCTATTCAGATTCTCTGATTCTCTCTGATTTAGTTTTGGATCATTGTATGTTTCTAGAAATTTATCCATTTCATCCAAGTTGTCCTACTTGTTGGCATATAGTTTTTCATAATATTTTCTTACAATCCTTCCAAGTTTCTTTTGAGAAATTAGCTGATAGCCTTAAAGGACTCCCCTGTAGTTAACTGTTTTTCTCTTGCTGCTTTTAAGATTCTCTCTTTATTCCTGGTTGGTGGCACAGTAGATAAGGTGCTGGCCTGCGAACCCAAGGGTTGCTGGTTCAATTCCCCAGCCAGGGCACATAACCAGGTTGCAAGCCAGGTCTCCAGCCATATCTGTAGCTGGAGGCAGGTGAAAGGCAACCATATATTAATGTCTCTCTCCTTCTCTGCCTCTCTCCCTTTCTCTCTCTCTGAAAATAATAAATACAATCTTAAAACAAGATTCTCTCTTTATCCCTTAACATTGACATTTTAATTATGATGTATCTTGGAGTGGGCCTCTTTACATCTATCTTGTTTGGAACTCAGTGCTTCCTGGACTTACATGTTTGTTTCCTTCACCAAATTAGGGAATGATTCTTTCATTATTTTTCAGATAGATTTCCAAGTTCATGCTCTCTCTCCTTCTGCACTCCTGTGATGTAAATGTTGAAATGGTTGATGATGTCCTATAGGCTGCATACATTATCCTCATTTTTTTGGATTCTTTTTTCTTCTTGATCTGATTGCTTGTTTTTTTGCTTCCTTCTGTTTCAAATCACTTATTTAATCCTTGGCTTCATTCACTCTACTGTTGTTTCCTTGTAAATTGTTCTTTATTTCAACTAGTGGATCCTTTATTTCTGATTGGATTTTTTAATGTTGTTGAGGTCCTCACTAAGTTCCTTGAGCATCCTTATAACTAGTGTTTTGAAATCTTTATCTGATAGATTGCTTATGTGTTTTGTTTATTTTTTTCCTAAAGTTTTGATGTGTTTATTTTTCATTTGGGCCCTGTTTCTTTGTCTCCCCATGCTAGGAGTCTCCCTGTGTTTGTTTCTATGACTCCTGTCTTGGTAGTATGGCCTAATGTAGTAGGTGTCCTTTAGGGTCCAGTGGCACAGCCTCCCCTGTCACCCAGGCTAGCTACTCAAGGTGCGTCCTCCATGTGGGCTTGCAGTTGAGAGTTGGTTGCTGTTGGCAGATCAATGGGAGGGATTTACCCAGGCCAGTCAGTTGCAGGGACTGGCTGTGACCACTGACCACCAACCCCCGCCGTCTGTGGAGGATCAGCTGTGCAGTGGCAGGTGGCAGTGCTCTGACGTGGCCTGTAGCTGCCCACTGGGTGGCACAGGCTCTGGTGTTTCCTGGGTAACGCAGACCAAGCTCAGCCCCCACCTGTGTTCTGTTCTGGCCACCGTGCCTGAGCTGTAAAGCAATCTGAGATAGTGTCACTTATGCCAGGCTTGGAGATTCCCAGGCAAAGCCAAGCTGTGAATCTAGGCTAGCTCTGTTCGTACTGGGCTTAGAGTCACTTAGAAAGAGGTATGGGGGCTGGGGGCTCACTGAGGCCTACTGTTGCCTGTATGAAAGGATTTAGGAAGTTGTGAAGCATAAGCCAAGAACAACCATTCATATGGAAAAGTCACTATTAACTTGTGTGGGTCTGTAAATTGGTGTAACAGACTCTCAGGGGATCTACAGGGTAGGACAGACTGTGTTAGCCATGTTGATAGGGTCTTAATAGGGGACCCATCTGCCTGCTTGGTGGCTCTGCTGGTGGGAAGATTTCAGAAAAGGGATAATGGCCTCTGCCCACTGTTCTGTCAGGGAAAAAGCTGTCCCCCAGCTCTGGCCTTGATGCTGGACACTTCAGTTCTTCCCTTTATGCCACTAGGGCCTTTCAAGATCCTACCCCTGTGCTAAAGCTTAGAGGAAGTGAGTCTGAGAAAGTTTCTATGTGGCTTCTTTAAGAGGAACTGCTTGGGAGTCTACAAATTTTCTTCCACTGTCTCAAACACTGCTGATTTTTGCAGCCAGAAGTTATGAGGACTTTTCTTTCAGTCACTGGAACCCTGTGCTGGGGGTCCTAGTATGGGGCTGGGACCCCTTATTCCCAATATATTCCTCTCAAGTTTTTATCCACCCCATGTGGGTGTGGAACCAGCCCTTCCATATCTGTGCCCTTCCTACCTATCTGGATGGAGGTGGTTTCTTTAATTGTTGTTTTCAGACTTCCATTCAACTCAATTTCTGATGGCTCTTATTATAATAGTTATTCATTATTTTAGTTGTACTTTTGATATGGTGTGCATCTATCCTGCCATCTTGTCAGGAAGTTGGGTCTTATTTTCTTATCCATTCATGTGTTTCTTTTTTATTTTTTAAAGATTTTATTTATTATTTTTCAGAGAGAGGGGAAGGGAGAGGAGAAGAGAGGGAGAGAAACATCAGTGTATGGTTGCCTTTCACCTGCCTCCAGCTACAGACCTGGCTGGAGACCTGGCTTGCAACCTAGTTTTGTTGCCCTGGCTGGGAATCGAACCAGCGACTTTTGGGTTCACAGGCCTGTGCCTTATCCACTATGCCAGCAGCCAGGGCCTTCATTCATGTGTCTTTTGATTGGGGCATTTAAGCCATTTCCCTTTAAAGGGATTATTTTGGATATGTATTTAGTGCCATTTGATTTTTAAAGTATTTTCCTCTTTTATTTTTTTCCTTTTTCTTCTTAAAACAAGCCCTTTAACATTTTTTGCAATACTGGTTTGGTGTTCACAAATTCCTTTAGGTTTTTTTTTCCCCCTGGGAAACTTTATTTCTCCTTCAATTTTACATGATAGCTTTTCAGGGTAAATAGCCTTTGTTATAGGCTGCACCAGCCTGCATTCCCACCAACAGTGTATGAGGGTTCCCTTTGCCCCGCATCCTCGCCAACACTTGTTGTTTGTTGATTTGCTGATGATTGCCATTCTGACAGGTGTGAGGTGGTATCTTAATGCAGTTTTAATTTGCATCTCTCTGATGACTAGCGATGTTGAGCATTCTTTCATATGCCTCTGGACCCTTT